>CAEGAD010043622.1:0-17435 GCA_903067055.1 Poeciliopsis paucimaculata
TATATATAAATAAAAAATCACAACTAGAATGAAGGTTTTCTAGGTCTCTTGTTGTTTTAAAGGATCTCTGTTCTGTGAAGAAAAATACACTCGAAGTCTGACTAGAGAAGACCAAAAGTATCCAGACTACAACAAGAACATCTTAATAGACCTTTAATTTTGCCTTAAAATGCAAGCTTCAGATCAATCTGGGTCATTAGCTGCAATCCTATTTACATTTAAAAAAAATGTGAGTAAAAGGGACAAAATAATCAGTTTGAAACTGGATTTCCAGAATTTCAAGAAATGTTATATTTTGTTTGTATAATTGGGATTATCTGGATTTCATTGGTCATTCACTGGATTTGTTGTTTCAATAATATTGCTGTTTGGAACTTTAAATTAACTGGTCTAAATGAAAATAACAGAGTGACTATACCGAAATGAAATTAACAAAATGTAGCTAAACCTAAACTGAATCAAACTAAACAGCACTGGACTGGCTTGAATTGGCTGAAATAAAATCAGTTTAGTTTAATTGAATTTAACTGAACTGAAATGAATGCAATGAATTAAGCTGCATTAAAATAACATTCATTTAATTTAATCATTTTGAACTGGGTTGAGTTGAAGAAAGCTGAAGCTGAATAGTTATATTTAATTACAATATTTAATCATAAATATTTACATTACAAAGCAGGATGGATGGATGGATGGATGGATGGATGGATGGATGGATGGATGGATGGATGGATGGATGGATGGATGGATGGATGGACGGACGGATGGAATGCAGTGATGAGTGTTAAGACTCTTTTCAGTCCAAATGTTTATTCCATTAGAAACAAACACAATAAATTAGACTAAAAGACCAACATCAACTACTATAAACAGAACTCAGTTTAATTTTAAGACAAACACAGCCAGTATTACTTTTAATTTAAATTAATCAACACTGTACCACTACAGCAATGTCCTAGGAGCTTTCAGGAGAACCATAACCAAAAGTATTCTTTTACAAGGAGCAAGAGCAAAGTGAGGTCCAATTCAGTCTGAGGCTGTTTTACTGTATTATTCTATTTCCTATAATATAATATGACACACTCTTATTTTTTATTGCTCAGCTGGAAGGCAATGTGAAACAGGATGCTAAAATAACAAAGCCCACATTTTTTCCTGAGTAAATTTATTGCAATTCAAAACATTTAACGGGATCAGAGCTCCAGTTTTAAATAGGAAAGAAAGTTGTTCCTATAATACAGTGCAGCCCCGAACTTGATTTATGCACAAGTCTATAAATCTTTGTGGCGTTTTCATCTGTGTCAGCTGAATGCTGTTTTTCACGGTACACTCTACACTGTCTGTGGGGCAGCAAGTGATACATCAGAGTCAGATGGGCTTAGGGTGCTGGGGCCTAACAAGTTCTGTCTTTTGGTGAATATTTTTGATTTTTTGCATTTGACAACTGAATGGGATGGAGTCAAGGACTTGACAATAGACGTGAAGAGTTCATGCAAAGGAGAGGGCAATAGGAGCAAACGAGCAAGGAAGATATTGGTTGGAGATGGAGAGGTAGTGAGGAAAGCGAAAGGAGGAAGACGGGGAGGTGAAGGAGAGGGCAGTAGGCACTCATCAGGAGGAGAGCTTGGAGGGAAACGAAGGCCACAGCTTGGAGAGCTGGCCCTTGTGTAAATGGAGATGTACTAAACCTTTGCTAACCTGTATCGCCCAAGATTAAATATTTATATATGCTATTGTGTGACAGAGCGCTGGGCTGAGTAGAGCTTTAATTTGTTTTTCTCCAGGGTAAATTAATTCCCTCCCCATCATCAGTGGAGTGAACCCACAGTGATTACTGCACGGCCTCCTGGAACAAGCACTTGAAAGATTTCTGTGGTCAAAGTCCACCTTACAATTATACTTCCTGTGTTCCATACATTTCCATAGATTAAAGGTGAGACAGAAACACTTGAGGCAAATGAACACTGATTCATTGCCGCTTTGAAGCTCCCACTTTGTTTCTATTTCGTTCTCAACCGACAGTCCTTTTATTCTCAACCTCCGTCTTATTTTCATCCTGCGTGCTGGTCGCCAAAACAACAGATTCAGCAAGTGCGAGCCGTTGATTGTGTATCTCTGAGAGTGACAACAGTGACAACTCTGCTTAAGGTGGAGATTTAGATGGAGGAATGCACATTGTTAATAACTGTGTATATGTATTCAGTGCGCTGTGGTTCTTCATAAGAGATCAAACAGGCCAAATATAAGTATGCTAACCATATGTAAAATGCAGAGTCAAAGGACACACAGTGTGAACAGCATTTGAGCTCTGGACAGATTGACACTGATTGTGATGCTATTACAGGCAAATAGCAACACTTGGTCGGCCTTTGACAGGGCATAATCATGTGTGACTAACAGCGATGGAGAGAGCGCTACAAAGGGAAGGCGAGATGGTGGAGGTGCAGGCTCTTTGTCTCCCCTGCCATCTTTCCTGTCTCTGAGTAGCTTGGAGGGGCGAGCAGAACAGGAGATGATAAGAAGATAGAAGCCACTTAAAGTTCAAGGCAGATATGCCCTTTCATCTGTTTCAAGACAATCATGTTGAGTTCTACATGTACATTACTTCAAACTATCACTCTTTGCTTCCTTCACAAGGAGCCAAAGCCAGGGTGACGTTAAGAGGTGGTGGTACAACTAACTCCTGAATAATACTTTTTATAACCTTGGTGGCTCAGACTGGAGACCAAGTTTTTGGAAACAAATAAAATTGCAAATACATTTTTATTCATTGTTTTCTATAATGAACAACTGGAATATCTTCATTTTCTTTTACATTTGCAACCTCAGCGTGTTTTATCAAAGTAAATATATATATTTTTTCTAGCTCTTCAATTTTCCTTAGGCTTGTAATCTAAAACTGTTCATTAACTTGCAATTTTTTTAGTCAAGAAATATGCACAAGAGCAACATTAAACCTAGAGGATGTACTCTAGTAATAATAGAGCTGCATTGGGATAAAAAACATCTATCTTGGTTATAAATTAAAATATATTTTTAGTAATTTGCATCTTGCAGATCAACATCTTACCAAGAGGCATAGAAGGATTATGTGTTGGGCAACGTGTATTTATAATTTACCAGAATGAAGAACGATACTGTTTTTTTCAAAAACACAAATACATTTGGGAAAAGTTAATAAAAAATTCTGCTCTATTTCATGCTCCAGAATTTTATTTCTCTTTACTGTGAAAGAGTTCAATGGGATTAGCTGAAAATCTCTGTTTTCTACTCATATTTGGTCTGTGTTTTACCTGATGGTGTTTATACACTAATATATAGTCACTGTCCAAACATCCAAGGCAAAGTCTGTCACACTCCTCTAAACCTACGCTTAGTTTTCACACAAACACATGTTATGATACCCTAAAAAGCCTCGTAGTTTCTTTTTTGACTTTGTGCTCACACACAACACCGACAGCTGCCTCAGTGAACTGGTTTCTGACTCTCTGTCATTATTATGAACTGCGATGCATCCTCGTTTCTAAACCGTGAGCTTCTCATTTCATTTAAGCCAAAATTCTGGAAAAGACTGCAGTCTTAGGTGTCATACTCCCTGAGCAAAAGAACACATTTTATGGGTGTATAAACAGTGTTTTCAGAGAACTTTATGACTACTATTAATACTGATAATAAAAAACGGGCATACTGTACGTGTTTCATTCATTTTTCTTACTTTTAGCACTTCAGAAATTTCATTGGCTCTAAAATTTGATAAAATATATCTATCTGTGACTAACACAATATCAGATGGGACTGTGAAACTATCATAAAAAAACTATACTAATTTGTGTTCATTAACTTATTTTCTTCATGACAACTCATAAACATGTTATATAAGAGTTTCTATCAATTTTGACAGTTTTTGACTCCTGGGATGAGTTTTTTGACGAGTTTGTCCACGCAGGGTTGTTAATATGTACTTATGGATAAAATTTCCAAAACTGTTTTCTGTTAAACATCAACAAGACTGAGTGAAGGAATAGTTTAGGGTGGCGGGAGGTGTTGGTGTTGGATCTCTAAATTGACAAGTTTCTTCACGTCTCCAAATCCTCCTGAAGGGAAAATCAGTTTTACAAATCAGAAAGAAATATGAATTTGCAATTCATATTTATTTCCCCTGGTGATATTTGTTAATGTGACTGACACATTAAAAATAATAGGGATGTATTTTTGTTTAGTTGTGTGATTAACAAGTAATTTCTGAGAAAAATTATTTAGTTTGCCATTTAATTATTTGTAAATATATTTGAAAAAAAAACTAAAAGGTGTTTTATTGTCTGTCCTCAGTCCAGCATTTAGCCTCTTATACTTGTTGTACCTATTAAAAAGCTATTACTGATAATGTTCCAGTATTCAGACCTACAGGGGAAAATTTCAGACAGGTTGATAATTTACTATGGGTGCTGCTGTTCCCTTTTCTTTCACACAGACAGTTTTAACCCATGTCTTACATTTTGGATGAGTAGTGCACAGTGAAGTAACTTCAAAACATTTCTCTAAAAGAAACACATGAGCTGTGAAAAAAGAACATAGTGATAGACTGCAAAGGGAAAATAAAAGATTATTGAAATTGTTTAATGTTTAAGATATACAATGTTATAGTAAATGAAGATCATTTCACAGGAGACTAGGAGCAAAAGTCTCCTAGACATGACTTAACTTAGTATGCCTTAAGTTCTCAAGGCACCTACTTGAGAACTTTAAAAAAATATTTAGTTTCATGGTGAGTTGTCTTGTGAAAATACTTTGACAGAGGTTTAAACATTTTTAAGCCCTTGTGAATGACAAAATAAAATATGTTTTACATGAACGATTTAGGTTTAATACTCAATATCCAAATGTGTTTAGTAGAAAAATCTTTAATTTAGACAGTTATGTTCATTGTAAGGCATTTTTTACATGCAATATTATGGATTTTTTTCCTATTAACTATACCTGACTGTGACACTAATTTAATTTATCTTGGTTAAGTAGAATTGTAACAAATAAAAACTGAAAAAAATGAAAGCCACACACGGTTTCTTGCTGAAAGATAACTACCAGCTTGTTACAGTAATCTCTTACTGACTCCATGTTTGGTTTTAGAGTAATGTTTATGAACAGCAAACAGTAGGTCATTCAAGGTTACAGTAAGACCTCAAAAGCCTAAGCAATGATTGTCACATCTCTTAGCATTTCCTATGTTTTTCTTCTACTTTGGTGGGCAACCACAGCTAGAAAATTACAAACACCAAGCCCGATTTCCTCTCATACAGCAAGTAAGTATAGCTCTAATTTTAAGAGCTGTTTTGATGCTGCTACAAGAACCAGAACCACAACTGGAACTGATGAACAATTAACTTCATCCGTAATTTACCCTAGTCAGTGCTGCAGAAATGTCATTGGAAAAGTGTTATTTCCTTTTACTTATCCCATGCTACTCATTCGTTAAGTTTGGATATGAATTTTGTTTTTGTCTGAGCAAATTTCGCGTCACGCCTTTTGATCTCCCAGTAATCCACTGGGGCCATCAGATCAGTCGTCTGGGGCGACGGGGAGTCAGCCAACACACCAGTCAGCTAGCAGACAGGCGGTACAAGAATGTCTCTGCCATGCAGTCTGATAACGTATGCATTACACCCTTACAGTGGAGCAGAAAGCCACGGTTTAATTAACGTAATCTGAGCTTTCTCTTAAACAAACAGACCGAACCTGTGAAGAGAATCCCCACATCACCCTTCTCCTCTTCTCTCATTAAAATCCCTCAGAGCTACAGTTGAAGCCAGCCTTAATGGCTCCCCTCCATATCTTTAATCTTTCAAGTTGTCATTTTGCATATTTTTGTAAGGAAACATTAGCAGTTGCCACTCATGCATTTAGCCTTTTTAAAGCATTAGGATGAATGACCTAATTGATTAGTCTTGACTTCTATGTGAAAAGCAAAGCTCTTCTAATGTATGGATTAGGACTTTTAGTACAAAATTGTTTTCCTTATGTCTGTTACTGCTTTTTCAAATCACCTGTCTTCTTAACTTAACAAGTCACTCTAAACAGAAGTGTTTAAGTTTTGTTTTAACTTAAAAATTAGATTAAGTTCTGAAGATGGTAATTCTTCTCAGCACCATGTGTTTCAGCCCTGGTCTCCACTTCACCAGGCTTGTGGATTATCAAAGTATATAGTTGAAGCTCTTGCAGCTGTGTTTCATTCCTTAGGGAAAAACTCACAGTTGCTGAAAAATCCACATCAGAATCAAATGTTGCTCATCCAACATAATGTTTTCTAAAGCAGATAAACGACCCCGAAACTCACATCTTTGAGCCAATCCCCATAGAATGCTATGCTGCTATTCCCATCATCTCTAAGGCAACTTGGGATGTTCACTGTTCAGTAATAATTCTGGATTAATGTATATTTTTCATTTTGCTGCTTTGTTGTTAATTACTTGTTCAGTTTTGGAAAAGAAAATCATTTCAGGTCATTTGCTTTTATCCTGTAGATCTTATGATCTGATATATGGGTATCTAATCAAGTTAATTTTGCATTTTTATTTTAAAAAAATTGGAAAAGGTGTTGTACAAGTAAAAATAGAAAAAGATACTCGCTAAAACATCCCTTTGGAGACCTGTGTGGGCTTTAACCCCAGTTGCCTATCAAAAGCCAATATCCTTAACTTTGACGGTTGTGTTGTTGTTTATAATTCAAAGAATCTGTGTCTAATGCAGTTAAGCATACCTGGCTGCTGTGAATTTTCATGTCTTCCATGCATTCCCCATCGCCCACTATTATACTATTTGTTCATCCCCCCCGATCCTCCTTGCTGCCCAGCAGATCCCTGTTCAGCCGGTGCTGCTACAGGGCCATGAAGACCTGGGATTTAGAGTTGTTGCCCTCCCTTTGCCACTCCGTTCATCCCCTCCTCCCCAGAAGCCCTTCTGCCCCTCCTTTTCACTCTTCATACTTTTTTTTCTCTAAATACAGTAACAAAATCTTAGGAAAAGCTGATATAATCTTTTCTAAGCTATAAAAGTCAGTCACCCAGAGAAACATCTGCACGGTCAAATTTAAAACAAACTGTCAGGGAATCCGATGTCCCCATAAAGAGGGAGCAGAGCAGAGCAGAGGGGAGAGGGAGGAGGGCATGGTGGAAAATAAGGGAAAAGGGAATCATTTTAGAGGGGGACAAAGGGGGGCTAAACGCTTTCCACTTAGATTACATTAAAACAAACTTCTCCCGGTGCTTGCAGAGCAGAGCTAACTAGTAATGCTACTATTTGTTCATATGGGTGAATTATAAAGCGATTTTCACAGTTTTACAGTCTCCTGACACCAGAAACAGACAAATTTGTATGTCTCTGGTAAAAATCTTCAAGGTTGGTACATTTATGGACAGTCATTTGTTTTCATATGAAGCACAGCCAACTTGCTGTACACATGGAGCATTTTTATTATACACATTAGCCCAACCTCTCAAACACATTTATGAGTCAACAATGTTTTTTGTGTAAGCTTCCTACCAAACATATAAATAATAATCAGTCAAACATGGGGAATTTAAAAAAATAGAAAAATCGCTGTAATATGTGCAAATTACTGCATGTGTCAAAATAGTTGGGCACACAAACATTTTTCAAATAAAAAAATAGTTGTCTTCAAAGTTTTTTTTTTATTTCTAGGCATTCATGATCGTTTTGCTACAAACTACCAAGAGGGTTCATCTATACCACAAGTGTCAAACGCCAGTACTCAAGGACCGATATCCTGCAGTTTTTAGATGGGCCACAGGTACAAAACACTGGAATGGCTTAATTACCTCCTTCTTGTGTAGATAAGTTCTCCGGGGCCTTGCTAACGACCTAATTATTCTACTCAGGTGTGGTGCAGCAGAGGCACATCTAAAAGTTGCAGGACACTGGCCTTTGAGGACTCGAGTTTGACACCCCTGATCTATACAGTCATAAGAAAAAAAACAGAAATCAGACTGGACATATTGTTATTCATCTCAGGGTCGAAAACATAAACGAGCCTCTACAGAAAGCATTATCCTAGAGTGAGTATGGGGAAATGATCTAACGCAGTTCACTCCAATTTCCATGGGTTTTAGGTTAGAATGCCACTGAAGTACACGCTGAACGACAGGGGGGCACGGTGCCTTGCTCTGCTCTGCCCCGTCTGTTTTCAGGTGAGTGTTGGATTGGCTTAATTGATTTAATGGGAGTGCATAATGTCAGAGTGGGAGATGGGGAATAAGGGATGCTTTAGGGGAGTCAAGTGTGTTGCAGAACCTCAACTCGATCTTGGGATGCCAGTGTCAGCCACCAGAAACAGCCTGACTGATGATACGTGAGGGTAAACACAGCAAATGTGTAAAGTTCCCTTTTTGAACACAGAAATTTATACGCACTTGTTCCTATCCCAGAACATTCCGCTCCCTGCTAATGGTTTGAATAACACCCAGAGTGGTCTGGTAATGTCTGAGCTTGAGGCTGGTTTGTGAGAGTGTGTGCGAGTGTGAATGATTGTTGTGTGTTTGTTTTCACACAAGGTGTAAGGGACACAATGACAGGAGCTAATGTGGCTCTGAATGGTGTGTCTAATTACTTGGCCTACAGATAGCTTTTAGCTAAATCACCTCACCTTCTGAAGAGCGTATATCAACAATGACGAGGGCTTGGACAATTACATTAGCCCTCTCCCCATCCACTGGGTCCAGCACTAACAATAAGTGGGATTTGCTGCTGCTTCATTGTTATCCTCCCTCTCTCCATCATGGCAGTGATGTTTTCCCTACAGTGTAGGGGGAGGGGAAGAGATAGAAAAAAAAAACAGATAAAAAACAGAATGCAAAACAGGGTAAGAAAGAGAAAAAGGGATGGTGAGAATTGTCAGTAGAGGGTTTACTTATGCTAATGTTTTCCCTGCAAGTGTGTTAGCCGGTCCAGAGAGCTAGAGGAACCTGGGAGACAGCCACAAGTGGACCGAGCTGGTAGGTTTAATTGCCAGTCGAGAGAGGCCCTCTGGCTGGATAGCTCCACAACACACTGTTCACAACACTGATTTCCACAGCACAAAAATAAATCTAACAACTCAACAGCTCCAAATCACATTACAGTCCAAAGAAAAGTTTCTGTCAGTTTTACCTCGTGGCTCATACATTTACAATATGCTGCGTAATGGAGAACATGATTCATAAGCACTTTTTATGGTGGACTGCTGTGTCTGTGCTTTTCTTTTTTGTTTTAAAATCCTACATATATTTTTACCAATTCACATGACTTTGCGCAAAAAAGATGCACAAAACATAAAGCAAATACATTTCCAGAAAACTGAAAATTTCCAACAATTTTCAAAGTGCTTGTGTCAAAGTCCCTTGAGTGACGCATCTTGTTAAAGTGCGTTTGAAAAACCTTTTGGAGATCTAGCCCATCTTACAGATTTTCTACTATTACAACTAGGAATGAGGTGCTTTTCACACATATGATTCCCTTTTTTAATACCTGACCCACCTGCGTGTGACAAAAAAAGCTCAGTCTTAGTGTCATCTGACCAAAGCACACAATAGATATCCTGGTAAATTTGAGCAAACTCCACATATTTCTATTTCGATGTACATTTTTTTCATCCTAAATAGCCATTTGTACAAGATGGTGTCTAAGGGTTATTATGGAAACTATGTGATCCTAAGATGCCACTCTTTGCTGCAGTTTTCTAAGAGTGAGCTTTGGAGATTTTACTCTACCTTCCTCACCATTCTCTTAACCTGTAATGGTAAAGCCATGCACACTTCAGCTTAGAGAAAAAGCTGAAGTGTGCATGGCTGCAAGAAATAATTCCTGTCATGTTTCTCTTGGTTAGGAAAAGACATATTTTGATTCCTTTGAAAAGCAAATTTATAGATTAGTACATATAAGTTCCCAGAAAATCTCTGATCAAATTGACAGTGTAGAAATTAACATAATGCATTTATATTTAATGCAGTCATTTTGATATAAATAATTTTTCAAATTATCAATAATAATACAATAAACTTTGATTCAACTTGAGACTCTCCACTTAATAAATGCACTCAAAATGAAGGTTGGATTTTTCAGAATTTTTCTGTGTTGTGATGGCTTGTTGTACCACAGATTAATTATTTGCTGTTTTACCTGAGGAAACATTATAACATCTCTATGCAGCAAAAACCCAAATTGGTTTGAAAAGGAACATCTTTCGACCCAGAAAAACCCCAAACCTCAGGATGCAGACAGTATGAGGAGCTGAGTGGTGCCAAGTGGCATTAGATCACTTGACAAAAGCCTGTCTTACCCCATTACCCTTGGAGTACCCCTAACCCATCCCACGGGCAGCCCATCAGCACTGAGGTCACACCACCAGTCGCACTACAATGACACCGCCATCGACTATTTTTGTAGGAATGGAAACAGGGAGCGAATGAGGGAGAGGGGTCCGTCAATGGCTGTTTATGCTGAGGACTTTACAATTAGAGTGCATATTTTATAGATGCCTAACGGCATTGCAACAAACTTGCAGAGGTGTCAGTTCCCAAAAGGTAATTTCCTCATTGTGAAAAATAGGTATTTTGAGATAAAACATCTCTCAAAGTCACAAGTTAATAAAATAGTGTGTGGCATATGATCAAACTAGAAAAGATGCACATTTTATAGAAATGAGTATCAAATGATGTGGTGTACCATAGGTAGAAATTTAACACTATGAACTTTATGGATCTGTACGCAGTCTGGGAATACTCCACTGCTTCTTTGAGTGACAAAAAATCAAACATTTGTAATGCAATGTAGGACACTGTCCATGTGAAGCGCAGAAAAAAAGCAAGACAATTGATTTGACACAAAAAATTGCAATTAACAAATGGGAAAGGTAGGCAGATACGATAGGGCTCCCCCAGTGGAGTAAAAGTACATCACTTTTAGAAGCACCCTGTATCCCACAATTTTAAGAAGCTCCTCTTGGGAGATTTGACACAATGATACCAAACAACAAGGTCAACAAGCCTCTCATTTTGTCCCATCTCTCTTTCTGTCAAATCCAGCACCTTTTGTTTTGGATAAAAAAAAGGGTGGATGGGATTAGAAGTTATATTTTAATGCTGGAGAAAAGAGGTAGGAGAAAAGTAGAAAATAAAGATTGAATGTTGAAATACAGGTCAGTTTCTAAATTAACCATTTCCAACTTTTGTAAATACAATTGTCTGTGAACTCCAACTATGTCTGCTATTTTTACAGACAAATGAACTTAACTTTAACAAGTAGAAGCCATGGCTATATTGGCAAAAACAACTTAGGGAAAACAAGGCTGACTCCCTTCAGTACTCCCGTTACTCACTTCTGACGTCCTCGCACAATAGGTGAGATAGTGCAAAGGTCCAATATATCACTGAGCTATTTCATCCTATATTTTACATATGAAATACATATTCTGGTGTTGCTATGTGAAAATGGGCTGTAAAGTGTTTTTAAGGTGAAAGAAAATCGCAAAACAAAACTACATATGTATTTCTTTCTTTACCACCAAATATTAAAAAAAGCACTCAGGTGTTTTCAGCATTTTTTGTCAATCACATTCCTTGATGTGGTAATGGAAGGATGACAGGTATTTATCGACAATAACTGAGACTGAGCTATTTGGATATTATTTTTGTGATAATCAGGTGATTCCCTGACTTTGTAATTTTGATCTAAATTATTAGTTGTGTTGATTCTCAGTAATTATTTACAGTTATTCACCTCACAGTGTCAGCAAAGAAAGTCAGGCACAAGCAAACAGATACAAATAAGTGTGCATCAGACTGCAAATTCAACAAAATTACTTAATTAGAATGCTAACTAAGGAATAAATCATCACTCAGTGTTTCCTACAAATCTTTGTTGAATAAAATAAAACAAACATTCTGGGAAAATAAACTGTTTTTTATTCCGCACACGATATCTATCAGAACGTCACAAATACGAAAGTTTGAAAAAATGATACATCAGATTCTAAACTTATATTTAATAAACAAGAATGAAGCAACAATCTGAATGCTGTACAGCTCATTATTCATTGGATTGTAAAATATGTGGTTTATTAAGATGCAAATTTAGAAATGTAGATGATGGCAGTTTTATTCTTATGTTTCTAATGTAACATTTAACTTGCTGACTGAGATCTGTGAAGAGAGATAAAAGCTCCTGGGTGTCTTTGAGTCCTGCTCAGAAAGCTGGCAGCTGTTTTAAAAGTTTCCCACTGGTTAATGGTACCCTTTTATAGAACTGATCAGCCTTGCGTATCATCAGTTGATATATATATATATATATATATATATATATATATTTTTTTTTTTTTTTTCATTCACTACCTGCTGCTATTCCTTCCTAAATCAATAAGAAGCAGCAAGAATGCACTTTGTTTTTCCCGTAACTATTCGGGAAGTCATGGAAATTCTTTTGTTTCCATGACTTCCTGAGATCTTTTTCTCTGTGTAATTCAACTGATTTTACCTCATGTATTAAACTGCTCCACAAGTGTTCTGGGAGGTCTCCGTGATAAACCTATTTTATGATGTTTTTCAAAAGCTTATCTGTCATTGGACGAGCAATCTATACTATATTTCATTTTAATTATCATAAGAACACAGAGTACATTTGGCAACTTGAGTGAATTGTATGTAGTCTGTTTTCACCCCAGCCTAAAGGTCGAGAACAGCAGCACACCATCAAGCAGACAGGATACACACCATTCCACCATTCCCACCACTGCCCACCAAACCCCACTGTTTACTCTGTTTTGTTTTTAATCACAGCAAGCCTAAACTCTAGATGTAATTTTCCACTCTGCATACACCTAAACACAAACACAGACACATAGAAAGACACACACACACACACACACCCCAACACACACACACTAACACATACAGTACGGTAAACTAGGCTCCACAATTACCCCTCAATTAGAGATAATAACATGACCACTTCCTGACCAATCACCTGCAGCCTCTCCGTGACTCACACAGTGTCACACTACAATCTCTCTCCCTCTCTTGCTCTGTCTTTTTCCTCCTTATCCTAAACACACACACACACCCAGTTAGATGGCCCACAAAGTTAGTGGTGGCTTTAGAAATCTTTGGTGTTTTTTGTCTGACTGCTGTGCTTTATGATTTTCTCTGTATCAGGCAGGTGGAGCACACCAGTCCCTCATTTTATGGAGATAAATGTTTGCTTTTTGTGGTTTCCCGCGCACACTAACTGCTGTCAAGACACACACCCTTACACACACGCCTACACGCCCACCCCCACACACACGCGCGCACACGCACATGCACACCCCAACTGTATATATGCAATACTGGACACATTTCCTGGCAAAACAACAACAACAACAAAACTTTCCTCTCTCCTAGCCTGTCTCATGGATGAGTGAAAGACCGTTTTTCCCCCCCACACCATAACCACCAAAGAGGACCTAACATATACTTTCCTTTCCTTTCTGTCCAACTGCTAAGCTACATCTTATTTTCCAATAGCGGAGATATGGGAAATGCAACAGCAAACATAAATTTTAATTCTGTCTTGTAAGTAATCCATATTTAATTGCTGAGTGGAGATTAACTGCTGGCATTTGCAAGTCACTCTCAAAAGCATACTTGAAGAAAATGTAAAAATTTCCAATGGAACAATCCTAAAATGCTATAGATCACTTATCCAGACAAGCAGGTAACAATTCTACAGAAAGCCGATTAGAGGACCTAACAAAAACGCTACCATTCTTGTGACTTGCACCATGTTTTCACAAATTTCATGGTTTAGTCATCTAATTCACTCATTATTTGTTGCAAAATGCTGACTGCCTTGAGTTGTTATTCTAAGTGTGTGGACGCCATTTTTCTTTAGCTGAAAGGGTTTGTCTTCTTTTATATGCTTAATCCATATAAAAGTACCACATATAATATGTGATACTTTTCTAGACTCATCTCTCCAACACCTTCTTTTGTTTTCTTTGTGATAAGGCACTGAGTACACTCCAGTCAAACAGGCACAGATATTTTCACTTCCTTTAATTTGTAGTTTAGTTTACCTTTCCAAATGACCTATTTTGTGATCATTTTTTTGTTTTTTTTCTTATTTGGAAATCTCCCTTAAGTGGCATAGTGCTGAAAATGTGTAAGTCACCTCTTAGATATTCTGTCATTTTTCTGTCACATTAATATCTTTAATAAATGTGACAAATGTGCACATTTTTATGGCAAAATTTCCATTTAAAAGCTGCTTTTAAAGAATTCTTCCATTTATATGAAAAAGTTTTCAGGTCTTTGTGGCCTGGATGAAGTTGTGCTACAATAATAAATCATTGTGTCCAAACTGTATGCTCTCATGGTAGCTCAAACCTGTAAGAGAGGTTTTCAATAGAGGCCCACCTTGCTGAATGGAGCAGTGGAGTGGAGAGGAGTGGCTCAATGCAGCTCCTAAAACTGTCGGCTTTCAAAAAAAGATTCATAGCACTGGTGAAAAAGAAAGCCAGGTGTGGGGCTTCCTCCAAAACTACGACTTTTCAAAAAAGATTTTACAAAATTCAGTTTCCCTGAACTGAAATAACCCTTTAGCTCTAAAAAAGTTACATTAAAAAACCAAACCCAGTCAGCACCGTCCAGCACATCAATACACAATCACACACACAGCAGCAACAGCAGAGGCCAAACACATGTACATCCCTCTTCATTGAGAGCTGTCCCTCTGACACTCATGGGATCATACAGAGTCCAATATAAAACATTAGCGGATTGACACTATCACACCAGCTATCCAGCAGAACCCCTTTCACACATAATTACAGGCTATCATTTACCCTGCCAGGAGAACAGGTGCAAGGGGGAGGGAGAAAAGCCCAGGCCCGCTGTCTCCTTGGGCTTAGGGCTTTTTCCTGGCTCTGAGAGGCCTGCATTGACAGAAACAGAAGGGGGCACGCAAGTGTCAATAAATCACGCAAACGTGTAAATGCCAGGGCACCGCATTCCAATACGCAACAGGAGGCCAAATGGCTACAAGTCCCTTTCTCTTTCTTTTTCTGTTGTTTTAAGACCCACCATCTCCTCCTCCCACCTACCCACACACATATTATTCATGGCTGTTTTTTTCCCCTCCCGCCATCACTCTCTCGCTTATTCATGCTCTCTGCTCCCTAAAGCAGCTAATAGCATAATTTGAGGAGGAATGTTCCTGGAGTTTCCTGTGAATTCTGCCATTAGTCATCCGAATGACCTTTCTGTTCCTCCCCTCTCCCCTCCGTGTCACTAACGCAGCACTGCTTTGGAGCAATGGAAGCCTTGGGAAGAGGAGGGCAAATAAGAACCAGAGAGGTGAACAGAGCATAAGTCTTTCAAAAAAGCATCTACGTGTGCTGGATTTGAAGGTTTATTGTAAATGGGTTCAGTATCTGTATGTTTTAATGAACTCACTTCTGTGAGCAAATGTGTCAAAAAGGTTGTTGCCAGGTCTGCCCATGTGTGTGGGTGGGTGTGCGTGTTCGTGCACGTGTGTACGTTTGTAGGAGAAAGAGCAACATTATAGAGAAAGTTCAGAGGTAGGTCTCCGGTACTTACCCCTTGACACAGAGCTGTTAACGTGAAAAAATAGTGTAGCTGAGCGAGAAGTAGTAAGTGTACTGGGACCTTTTATGCTTGCCATGTCTGAGGGCTTTGTTGCAAATAAACTGTTGGACTCTAACTTTAAGTGGAGAATAAAGTCAAAATGGCTCCAGGTCAGTTCACCTTTTCCCCTTTTTGACTTCCTTCCAGTTCCCAAGCATTTCTATTCCATCCACACCTGCTCTTATTTAGCAGCTGTAAACAAAACCCTTCATACCATGGACCCGAACACAATCACTAAAATGATTTTGTATGTTATAAACCCAGGAGTCAGACAGTTTGTCTCTAAGGTTTTATTCGGTAAAAGTGGGGTATGTAGATTAAGTTGTATTTCTGTTTCTGTATGTTAAAAAAAAAAAAAAGATGATCAGACTATTTTGATGTGTAAATATTAACAGCAGACATTTTGTTATCAGTTCTCAGAAGTTGTAGTTAATCTCAATTTTAATTCTATGAATAATTTCTATCATATATCATAGCAATTCTTTGCTATTGCATTGCTATACTTTGTCCAGTTGATGCCTATTTGGTTACTAGAAAAGCAACCAAATAGGCATGTAGCCTTATTATTAATTCATAATTCACGAGACTAAGTGTTGCTTATATTTAAGCATGTCATAAGGATGTCATATTTGATTTGCAGTAATAATTACTAATGACAATGATGACTAATGGCAGTGTTAAATAGCCATTTATTGGACGAAATTCTGCTTTGTCTCCTGTTATAGACATTTTATAAATTGTTTATAACATTTTGTTTTTGTTTTAGTAGTTAGCAATTTGCTTTGTAAGCATAACGGTCCTAATTTATATTGCATTAGTTGGGCACGTTATGTTAGTCTACTGTGATAGCATCACGCTGCTTCTCAATAATGACTTTATTGCCTATTAAATATAAATGTGCCGGTACGAAAATTTGCATAAAAAACCTATATTTAGCAACACCATAAAGATTATATATTTCCTTGCAGTTTTGGGACTGTGTAAAATTGGCCACACAACATTCATTCTTCTTCAGTTAAAACAACCCCGTTAACTTGTGATGCATCACACATTTCTCAAAAAAGACATTAAAATAATTTTCAGTGGAAATTTAAATGATGTGTTATGGTTAGTTCAAAAAGTGTGCAAGAGGAATCAAAGAGGATAGCACCAAACCTGAGTACTTGTCCAGACAACCATGAAGGAACTTCCCAAGTGCAACTTTCATTGGAGGTACAGAAAGAAAAAAAGAAAAAGAAAAAAACTTTGGTCTTTGAGACAAACAAAGGTTTACCAGAGAGAACACAGAAAAAGAACAGGCCCTCTGGACTTATGCTCTTTGGAAAGATTTTTTTTTTTTTTTGGATGGATGGATGGATGGATGGATGGATGGATGGATGGACATTTAATAAAAAATTTTTGCAATACTGTTGAAAAATTTAAACATACCGAATATTACTAAAGGTAACTACTCTCTTTTATCAGTAGTAAATTATTAGATCCAAATTTTTGTGAATATACCCTAAAAATAATTTGAATATTCCAGTTTTGAAACATTCATAGCAGAAACTTACCTTAAAATGTCAGCCACATTGCAGTACGTCTCGTCAGGAGAATCAGTTTCTCAGCTCTAATTTCTGTGAAGTTTCTCAATCCCAATTATCCAGTCCTCCATCCCAACACCCTGAGCCTCTGTACCACCACTCTCCCTCAGGGGGGGGGGGGGGGGGGGGGGGGGGGGGGGGGGGGGGGGGGGGGGGGGGGGGGGGGGGGGGGGGGGGGGGGGGG
>CAEGAD010043626.1:0-13343 GCA_903067055.1 Poeciliopsis paucimaculata
TTTAGCAGTGAGTGAACGAGGATGATTGACAGCGCTAAGACCCTCCTCCTGGTCCTGATTGGCTGTTTTGGTCGGATCGTTGCATTAGCCAGCAATAGCAGCTCAGATGGAGGAGACTGATTGTTTTCACAGATTATCTGACATGGTGCCAGCTTTAACAAATATGCAGAAAACATTTTATTAAAGTTATAAACTGCAGCTTGAATAAAATGCAACTTCATGGCATTTCTTGAGAAGTCTGGATTGCTTCATGTTTTGCATGTTGCCTGTGGCTGTTGCTGGTGGGGAGACATTTCAGCATCTAAAACTGACAGAAAACATTTAAGCAACCGACTTGCAAACTGTTGGATGTAAATCCATCCATCCATCCATTTTCTTCTGTTCATCCGGGGTCGGGTCATGGGGTCAGCAGCCTAAGAATGGAGGCCCAGACCTCCCTCTCCCAGCCTCTTTCAGCTTCTCCGGAGGAACCCCAAGGCGTTCCCAAGGCGTTCTCAAGGCGATCCCAAGGTTTTCCCAGGGTGTTCCCAAGGCGTTCCCAGGGCGATCTTTCGGTCATGACCCAAAGCTCATGACCATAGATGAGGGTAGGAACGTAGATCAACCAGTAAATCGAGAGCTTCGTTGTTTGGCTCAGCTCTCTCTTCACCACGACGGACCGGTACAGCACCGCTTCACTGCAGACGCTGCACCAATCCGCCTGTTGATCTCCCGCTCCCTTCTTCCTTCATTCATGAACCCAGAGATACTTGAACTCCTCCACTTGAAGCAGGACTCCCTCCCCGACCCGGAGAAGGAACTCTACCCTTTCCGGCTCAAGATCATGGCCTCGGATTCGGAGGCATTGATCCTCATCCCGGCCGTTTCACACTCGGCTGCGAACCGCTCCAGCGAGAGCCGCAGATCACGTCCCAATGAAGCCAACAGGATCACATCATCCGCAAAAAGCAGATGCGATCCTGAGGCCACCAAAACGGATCCCCTCAACACCTCAGCTAGTCTAGAGATTCTGTCTATGAAAGTAATGAACAGAATCAGTGACAAAGGGCAGTCCTGGCCAAGTGTTGGCCCTTTGTCACCTCACTGGTCAGGAGACAATATTGAACTCGGGTAACCCCCAGATCACTGGATCTTCTTAAAAGATAGAGTTTCTGAGAACAGTTATTAAATATATAGCCTGTGTTTTCAACAAAACTGTGCTGACTGTTTAGGAATAACCCAAGGTATTTAAAATTTACCACAGTTTCAACAGGTTTCTCATCAAGTGAAACTGGAATCACTTCAGGTTTTGTTTATCTCATGTAATTGGCTCTACTTCCTAAAGGAAATGACAAGGTATGTTGTTTTGTGAGGGACTTTATCTTTTACGGTTCCAGTAATGGAGAAGGCTTTGTGCTATTCTGATTTAGTAATGCAATTATTTAGTTGTGTTACCTCCCCCCGCCACTAGAGGCAGTATCAGGCCCGAAAAGATGTGACCCAGGAGCAGATTTAGAAGAACACAGAAAGCTACAGAATCTGTTAAAAACTGTGATCTGCTCTGAAGTAAATGAGAGAGAGAAGTTCAAATACAACCTGAGAGTGAAAATCCTTCTTAAAGGTGAAAATATATCACAGATTTAAAAATAAAATAAAAAGGAGAAATAGCGCCCCCTTCACTTCCGGAAGTCGGTGGTCCCATTTCCATATAAGGTCTGAGACTGACAGCGGTCCGTCCCTTCCTGTTAGCTGCAGCTAGGTGCCTTTCATTACTTCATTTACCCTAAAACACACACTTCTCTGAAAGTTTTTAAACGATCAAACCTTAGATTTCGATTTATTCCTCAATGTAAAGTTCAGATTATGATAACATTATTTCATGCACAAAAAGGAAACTGGAACCTTGTGTTGGAGCTATTTATTCTTTATTTCTTTATCCATTTGAATTTTCTTACTTTATTAATAAACTTCTATTTTTTGCATTATTTACAAACCGGAAGACAAAATGTCCCAAAGCTTCCTGGAAGAGACAGAGCAAACGTAACACTTAGCAGGAACCTAGCATACCATCACTAACATTAGCAGGAACCTAGCATACCGTCACTAATGTTAGCAGGAACCTAGCATACCATCACTAACGTCAGCAGGAACCTAGCATACCGTCACTAACATTAGCAGGAACCTAGCATACCGTCACTAATGTTAGCAGGAACCTAGCATACCGTCACTAATGTTAGCAGNAACCTAGCATACCATCACTAACGTCAGCAGGAACCTAGCATACCGTCACTAACATTAGCAGGAACCTAGCATACCGTCACTAATGTTAGCAGCAACCTAGCATACCATCACTAACATTAGCAGGAACCTAGCATACCATCACTAATGTTAGCAGGAACCTAGCATACCGTCACTAACGTTAGCAGGAACCTAGCATATCGTCACTAAGAGAGCATATAGAAGAACAACAACCCAATTAATTTTCAGTGAATTCAGAATCTGTGCATGGAGAGGCAGTTGGTACTACTGATCCTCCCAGCAACAGGTCCAGGGGTCAAGGTTCAAGTCCAGCCAATGGTCCATAAGCCAGGAGTTAAAAGGTTCTGGCCGCTGCCATCTCTGGATGGATTTTAGTAAAGATGGCTGCTGTCTCTTGATTGTAAAGTTGCAGAGCGCGACAACACCATCAGCACATGAAACAGACAAACAAACAAACAGGAAGCTCAGCTGATAGCAACAACCGTTAGTGGACTGTTGGCTGCAGATCTGACCCGGTTCTGTTTGGAGTTGAACCAGGAGTGGTGGGTTGGGATGTGTTCACTGACTGAGACTGCTTTCAGTTCATTGTCATTTTCAGCCTGCCTTCGTCTTCTTCTGCTGAATTTGCCGCGTGTCTCACGTTGATGATGTAACAGTCGGCTAAAATGCGACTCGCCGTTCTGCCTGCAGACGCTTTGAAAACTATCAGATTTAGTTCCACATCTGGAAGAGGAACAGATGAGCTTTATTTTGAGAAAAAATGGGATCTGGTTGCGTTGTGCTTTGGCATATGGTTCTCCAAACTTCTCCAGGTTTCCAACATGGAGAACCGGCTGGATGTCATGCTGCCTCTAAGCAGCCAAGCAGAGCCCAGCTGCTGAGCCAGGCCGCCATGTTGAGCTTTTCCAGCTGAGAAATTAGTTCAAAGCTTTGAAAAAGTGACAGAAAGGGAGATGATGAATTATTAATACGTTCTGTCTGAGTTTCTGGTCCGGTCATACTCTAGTCTCTGTTCTCAGCTCCAGCTGGGCCCCCTGGAGAGGCCCCGGGCCTCAGGTTGGGAACCTCCCCGGTCAGCTGCAGAGTGGTTAGAAACGCAGCACCATGGAAACCGGCCGACCAATGGGGGAGCGGGAAGCTGTTTACTGGGGGGTGTCCCGTTACCATGGTTCCGGGACAAACCTCCGTCAGTAGGTATTAAACTGGCGCCCCTGCGGAGCCCCGAGCCGCGGACACACACACGCACAGAGGAGCGCAGACTGAAGCGGGACTGGCGCAGACTGAAGCGGGACTGGCGCAGACTGAAGCGGGACTGGCGCAGACTGAAGCGGGACTGGCGCAGACTGCAGGTGTCCGTGTTTAAAGTTCACCAAACTGTTTTCTTTGGGATCTAAAGGTTTCTCTTCAAGGTGAGTTTCTGGATCCATTGGAGGCTTCTGGTTCCGAAGGCCTGAAATATTCAAACTGATACTTTTACTAACTGTTATTTAGAGCCAAAGTGGTTTCATTAATTATTAATGCCATAAAAGAGCCTGGCGGAGATCAGGACGTAACGGGTAAAATGTCATTGGAAAAACCAAATGAGCGGATAATGAGAGTGAAGTCAAATTTTATTGGTATCATCAGTAGTTCCTGGTAGTTCCTAGTAGTTTCCAGCCGTTAGCAGCAGAGGGAACGCAGAGAGGTCGCTGCGGCAGCACAGAAATATGCGTCAAACTGGCATGCAGTCATTAAAACACAAAATGTTTCTCTTCTGCACTTTTAGCGGCCAGGTTGCCTCGAGGTTCCAGTCGGGTAGCAGAACCGAGCCCTGTGTGGCGCAGGACGGGGAGCCATGCTGTCTCTGAGCCCGGTGGGCCCCGAGAAGCCGCGGAGCTGCGGGAGCTGCGGGGCCCCCTGCAGCTGCGGCCTGGATGACAGCCTGACCAACCTGCAGTGGCTGCAGGAGTTCTCCATCCTGGGGGCCCAGGGGCCGCAGCAAGGCCAGCAGCAGCTGGGCCCCGGCGGCCCGGCCTCCCCTCTGGCCGGGGACCCGGCCTCCTGCAGCGGGTCACCGCTTACTCCCGGGAAGCCCACCGCGGCGGCCTTCAGCCGGATGCGGGCCCCGCCGGGCCTCGCGGCGCGCGGCCACTGCCCGGCCGAGGTGGATTACCGCAGCAACCCGGACATCAAGCCGCCGTTCTCCTACGCCACGCTGATCTGCATGGCGATGCAGGACAGCCAGTGCAGCAAGCTCAGCCTGGCCTCCATCTACCAGTGGATCACCGACAACTTCTGCTACTACCGGCACGCGGACCCCACCTGGCAGGTAGCTGCATGACGTCACACACACCTCACACAATCCGGACTGTATGCAGACCGACAGGCAGGATGTACCTGGGAGGGCGGGGGGAGAGTTTATCTGGAGTCCCACAGGAAGTTGATCACAGCGACCCCTGCTGGCTTAGAGGCTTTCAAGATAATAACATTTATCATCTCGTTATTATCTGTCATCATCTGTGTTAACACATCCATCCCCTGGTCCCTAATGGGGTCAGGAGTTGCTGCTGCCTTTCCAGCTGCGTTCCGGGCGAGAGGCCAGGGGTCACCTGGACAGGTCACCAGACAGAAACAAACAGGTCAAATAACCACGCACACACACTCACACCTAGGGAGAATTTAGAGACCAATTAACCTGACAGTCATGTTTTTGGACTGTGGGAGGAAGCCGGAGAAACCGGAGAGAACCCACCATGCACAGGGAGAACATGCAACCTCTGTGCAGAAAGACCCCGGGCCGGGAATCGAACCCAGGACCTTCTTGCTGCAAGGCAACAGTCCTACCAACTGCGCCACTGTGTAGCCACTTTAGCGAAAAGAACACGGGTAAAGTGCCAGTCAAAGTGTCTCTGTCATAGTTTCTCCATCTGCAAAATGCCCTAGTCAAAGTCCGCCTCTCGGCAGGATGTCCTAGTCAAAGTATTCCCTGGCAGCAGGTTTCTGGATAGACTCTGCCTCCCTGGGAATGATTGACGCGTCATTGGCTCAGCAGCTCTGACGCCTTGCAGCGTTTTGTTGTTGTTGGGCAGATAATATTTAACAGAGGTCAGAGGTCAGCTTCCAGGGTTTTTCCTGCTCTGACTCAGAATGTCTCCCTGCAGAACTCCATCCGCCACAACCTGTCGCTCAACAAGTGCTTCATCAAAGTCCCCCGCCGCAAAGACGAGCCTGGCAAGGGCGGCTTCTGGCGCATCGACCCCCCCTACGCCGAGCGCCTGCTCAGCGGCGCCCACCGGATCCGACGCACGCCGCCGCTGCTCCGGGTCCACCTGTCGCCGCAGAACGAAGAGCAACGGGACCCCCGCTTGTCTGAGGGCGGCCCGCCGGGCCCCTATTCCCCGGCCCCTAGCCGCCGCGGCACCAAGAGGAAGTCGGTGTTGGCATCCCGGAGCGGCGCCTCCGAGGCTACCCGGCACTGCAGCTCCCCGCTGCTCTGCGTGGACGAGCAGAGGGAGGCCGGGCCCCTCAAGGGCCCCTTCGACTGGGACGGCCTGTTGGACTCGGCCCTCCGGGGGGAGCTGAGTTTGGAGGGTGGCGACTCTCTGAACCCCATCATGGCCACCGCCGACCCTCCTTCACTCAGGAGTGGCAACGACCTGGACGAGGAGACCTTCCTAGCCACCGCTTTCCTGGAGACGCCCTGGCCAGAGGACGAGGACCGCGGCGACTTCCTGAGCGGCTCCACAGTCAACCTGGACCAACTGTTTGACCTGGGAGAGCCTCTAGCACTGGACGTTAGCAGCCGGATGGAGCCGCTAGCTCTGGACGCTAGCAGCCGGATGGAGCCGCTAGCTCTGGACGCTAGCAGCCGGATGGATCCGCTAGCCCTGGACGTTAGCAGCCAGATGGAGCCGCTAGCTCTGGACGCTAGCAGCCGGATGGAGCCGCTAGCTCTGGACGCTAGCAGCCGAATGGAGCAGCTAGCTCTGGACGCTAGCAGCCGGATGGAGCCGCTAGCTCTGGACGCTAGCAGCCGGATGGAGCCGCTAGCTCTGGACGCTAGCAGCCGAATGGAGCCACTAGCCCTTGATGCTAGCAGCCAGATGGAGCCGCTAGCTCTGGACGCTAGCGGCCTGATGGAGCCACTAGCCCTTGATGCTAGCAGCCAGATGGAGCCGCTAGCTCTGGACGCTAGCGGCCTGATGGAGCCGCTAGCTCTGGAGGCTAGCAGCCCGATGGAGCCGCTAGCTCTGGACGCTAGCAGCCGAATGGAGCCGCTAGCCCTGGGTGCTAGCAGCCGGATGGAGCCGCTAGTTCTGGACGCTAGCAGCCGGATGGAGCCGCTAGCTCTGGACGCTAGCAACTGTCTCATCTGAAGACTAAAGTGGCTCGGAAGCTGCAGGGAAACGCCTCTTCCTGTCCTGTAGACTCTTTTCCACGTTGCTTTCTGGAGACGCCACTAGAGGAAGCAGGAGACAGATGAGACAGAATCCAACATTAAGAGACTAAGTGAACAATATTTCTATAGTAACTCTGTAGTGTATAGTGTTGTAGTGAAATTTGTTCTGACATGTTTGTTATCAATTTGTTATGAATGGGTTCATGTTCATAGTTCAATATTTTAAAATTCTGAGCTATGTTTCAGGTACCAACATGAAATAGTTCTATTCAGTGGCTCATAAACTGTCTTTTAATACACATTTATAAATAAAGTCCAATTAAATAAAAACCTGCTGCTGTCATAAGGAAGCAGAAAAACTCAGGACTTCAGCTGGAAACCCGTTCCTGAAAGTTTCCAGGTTTTCCTAAAATCTAAACTTCCACAAACAGCTGAGAGACTGACATGAGGACAGACTTTATCTCTGCTGCTGGACTTTACTTTCAGGGTCAGAGGTCACAGTGTAACAGCCTGTCCACGCAGCAGACAACGTCGAAGTTTAATTCGGCCAGTCGGTTGGCCTGTCTCCGAGTGGCAGCCGACGTTGGCGAAAGTTCTATGCTAGCTCTGCTAGTTCTGCTATGCTAGCTATCCTATCCTAGCTATGTTATGCTAGCTATTCTATCCAGGACCAGAGCCAGGACCAGGTGCTAACTATCCTATGGGAGCTGTGCTATGCAATGCTACCTAGGCTATGCTAGCTGTTCTATGCTATGCTAGCTATGCTAGTTGTACTATGCTATGCTCTGGAGGCTAGCAGCAGGATGGAGCCGCTAGCCCTGGACGCTAGCAGCCCGATGGAGCCGCTAGCTCTGCTGGACGCTAGCAGCCGGATGGAGCCGCTAGCTCTGCTGGACGCTAGCAGCCGGATGGAGCCGCTAGCCTTGGACGCTAGCAGCCCGATGGAGCCGCTAGCCCTGGACGCTATGCTAGCACAGCATAGTGCTATGCTGTGCTAGCATAGTTGTCATAGGAAACAGCCCAGAGTAAGCAAGGTGATGCTAGCAGGAGTGTTTTCCAAAGTTTTCCAGGGTTTTCCAGAGTGTCATGGTGTCAAGCATGTTGTCTTCCTGCCATCATGGTGACTCTTTGTCAGCTGCTTCCTCCTCCCTTATTGGCTCAGTGGGGGATTCAGCCCCCCCTGCCACTGATGAGGTAACGATGACCTCATAATGCCGTCATGGTAACCTGAAGCAGGTGTTGCTCTGCAGGTAAGATGATCCTTTGGCTGAAATGCGACGCTACAAACTGAAAGCTCTGAACACCTGAGACCAGCAGTAAAGTATTCACACCCTCTGATGAACGGGGACTGGATCATCCAGAACCTTTTGGACAAGCAGAGGTCCAGTTGGATCATACTGGTCCTGGTTCTGGTCCTTGGTTCTGGTTCTGGTCCTTGGTTCTGGTCCTTGGTTCTGGTTCTGGTCCTTGGTTCTGGTCCTGGTCCTGGTTCTAGTCCTTGGTTCTGGTCCTGGTCCTGGTTCTGGTCCTTGGTTCTGGTCCTGGTTCTGGTCCTTGGTCCTGGTTCTGGTCCTTGGTCCTTGGTTCTGGTCCTGGTTCTGGTCCTTGGTTCTGGTCCTGGTCCTGGTTCTGGTCCTTGGTCCTGGTTCTGGTCCTTGGTTCTGGTCCTTGGTCCTGGTTCTGGTCCTTGGATCTGGTCCTTGGTTCTGGTTCTGGTCCTTGGTTCTGGTTCTGGTCCTGGTCCTGGTTCTGGTTCTGGTCCTGGTTCTGGTCCTGGTTCTGGTCCTCGGTTCTGGTTCTGGTCCTTGTTCTGGTTCTGGTTCCGGTCCTGGTTCCGGTTCTGGTCCTGGTTCTGGTTCTGGTCCTGGTTCTGGTTCAGCAGCCCAGCCCAGTACCGCCACCTCTGTGTCTGCCTGTAGGTTCTACTGATAGTATCGGGTCCAGAACCGGGCCTCAGATCTGTTTTGTCCAACAGGTCGGGTTCAGAGGAAGCATTTGGATCAGAACCTCCGGCTCTAATCGGTGATCCAGTAACCCGGCGCTGCGAGAATCATTGACGACAAAGCAACCTCCCAGAACCTCCCAGAATCCACGGGGTCCGGTCCGTTGGTGGCGCTGCCCCTACTCGGACCGGACCGGCAATCATTAACTGGCAGGAATGCAGGGAGGAGACCGGACCCGGCCAGAACCTCCAGCAGGAAGATTTAGCCAAACACGGCGCTGGTTCTGTTAATGATGGACCCGACCAACCAGCTGCTCCACCAGAACTAACTTTTAGTTCTGGTGGTCCAGGACCAGATTCTTCCTCCTGATTGGCTCCCACTCGGCCCGGTCGCCATGGAAACAGCTGGATGGGGAAGAATCTGGGTTTACTGGGAACCTGGCTGTGGACTGGGAGGGCTGGAGGGACGGAGGGGGGACCTGGTTGGGTTCTGGTTCTGTTCTGGTTCTGGTTGGGTTCTGGTTCTGGTTGGGTTCGGACCGGGTTGGGTCCTGGTTCTGATTCGGTTCTGGTCCCTGGTCCTGGTTCTGGTTCGGACCTGGTTGGGTCCTGGTTCTGGTTGGGTTTGGACCTGGTTGGGCCCTGGTTCTGGTTGGGTTCTGGTTCTGGTTGGGTTCGGACCTGGTTGGGTTCTACTTTGGTTCTGGTTGGGTTTGGACCTGGTTCTGGTTGAGTTCGGACCTGGTTGGGTCCTGGTTCTGGTTGGGTTCGGACCTGGTTGGGTCCTGGTTCCGGTTCTGGTTGGGTTGGGTCCTGGTTCTGATTCGGTTCTGGTCCTGGTTCTGGTTCGGACCTGGTTGGGTCCTGGTTCTGGTTGGGTTTGGACCTGGTTGGGCCCTGGTTCTGGTTGGGTTCTGGTTCTGGTTGGGTTCGGACCTGGTTGGGTTCTACTTTGGTTCTGGTTGGGTTTGGACCTGGTTCTGGTTGAGTTCGGACCTGGTTGGGTCCTGGTTCTGGTTGGGTTCGGACCTGGTTGGGTCCTGGTTCCGGTTCTGGTTGGGTTGGGTCCTGGTTCTGATTCGGTTCTGGTCCTGGTTCTGGTTCGGACCTGGTTGGGTCCTGGTTCTGGTTGGGTTTGGACCTGGTTGGGCCCTGGTTCTGGTTGGGTTCTGGTTCTGGTTGGGTTTGGACCTGGTTGGGTCCTGGTTCTGGTTGGGTTTGGACCTGGTTGGGCCCTGGTTCTGATGGGTCCTGGTTCTGGTTGGGCCCTGGTTCTGATGGGTCCTGGTTCTGGTTGGGCCCTGGTTCTGGTTGGGTCCTGGTTCTGGTTGGGTCCTGGTCCTGGTTCTGGTTGGGTCCTGGTTCTGGTTGGGTTCTGGTTCTGGTTGGGTTCTGGTTGGGTCCTGGTTCTGGTTGGGTTCTGGTTCTGGTTGGGTCCTGGTTCTGGTTGGGTTCTGGTTCTGGTTGGGTTCGGACCTGGTTGGGTTCTGGTTGGGTTCTGGTTCTGGTTGGGTTCTGGTTCTGGTTGGGTTCGGACCTGGTTGGGTTCGGACCTGGTTGGGTTCTGGTTCTGGTTGGGTTCTGGTTCTGGTTGGGTCCTGGTTCTGGTTGGGTTCGGACCTGGTTGGGTTCTGGTTGGGTCCT
Organism: Poeciliopsis paucimaculata; assembly: GCA_903067055.1. Lineage (NCBI taxonomy): Eukaryota > Metazoa > Chordata > Actinopteri > Cyprinodontiformes > Poeciliidae > Poeciliopsis > Poeciliopsis paucimaculata. The sequence continues at coordinate 10,203 of CAEGAD010043626.1, forward strand.
GGTTCTGGTTGGGTTCTGGTTCTGGTTGGGTTCTGGTTGGGTTCTGGTTCTGGTTGGGTTCTGGTTCTGGTTCTGGTTGGGTTCGGACCTGGTGATTGAACTGCTGCTTTACTTGTTTTACAGCTCTAAGCTTTATTCTAGTTAAAATCTCCTTTTCATGCCAGATTCTGTTTGTGAGGAGAAATTTGTGTTCATGGATCCAGGAGAACAAACATGGTTTGACTGGATCAGGACTAACGTTACAGCAGCTGAGAGAAGAACAGGACGGGTTGAACCCATCGGACCTTTAGTCCAGGAAGTTTAACCTCAGCTGGACTCTGACTTGATTCAAAAATAAATTCATGTTTTATTTTCTTCAGATTGTCAGCAGGAAATGAATTCTGACGCTGACTCTTCTCTTCCGGTCAGCTGACCTGCAGCTGTGTTCTGTCACATGACGCACCGCTTCCTCTGCTGATCCCTCCGGCTCCAGTTCGGCCAGTAAATCCCGGACAGTTCTTACTGGGATTCCTGGAGAACGTCTGTTTCTGCTGTTTCCGGGTCCGGAAGTCCGAACCGGACCACGACCGGACCCGTTTCCGAGGATTAGTCTGTGCCGAAGCATCCTCCAGGTAGGGCGACCCGTGGAGCTCTGAACCGGTTTGTGAGGGAAGGTGAGAAACCGGAGTCAGACCGGATTCTTCCAGAAACGGACAGGTTTTAAACGCAGTCCGGCGCAGAGACGCCACAGTGGCAGAAACAAGTCAGGGGTCAAAGTTCGCATCAGCAGAGAAGCTAAAACAAGAGTCCGCCATGATTGCTGCTTCACGTGGAAAGCTCAATAAAACAAGGAGGTCGCCGGCTCTGGTACCGGTGTTATAGATTAACTGGAGGCGGCATCTGGGAGAGACAGGTGTTTGTGTGGGCGTGGCTTTTTAGGGCCCCATTACCGAACCAGGAAGTAAACAAGGCAATAAGCTAAAAAAAAAAAAAGACGTTTTTTTGCAAAAATACTATCAGATTCCACAAGACACCCATTAAGATCTCGGTAATAAGTAAATTAGAAAGACTTTTATTGGTCTAACATGCTATGTTGCATTTTTCTTTTTTTCCTTTTACATTAATCTGCAAACATGTAAATTAGCCAGAACTTGTCCTGATTTGCTTCGGAGGCTGAAACTCGTCAAAGGAAGATGGAAACTGATCTCAAAGATTAATTCCTGAAAGCCACATAAATATTGAAGAGCCTTGGGTTTAAAAATAAATGTTTAAAAAGATCGACTGGCAGAAACGACAGGGAAATCTTTTTAAACACTATGCCTGTAACATGTTAAAGTTTATTTCCTAGTTCACTTAGAGAAGACGTGGCTGCTGCAGATCTATGTGGCATTTCTTCTTTATTGTTGATATTTTTCTCATAAATTAACTAAACATCTTGATTCTTTTCATCAAATGACTCTAATACTGAACCTTAAGAGACAAAAACTATTGTCTTATTTACTTTTACATCAGAAACGGTTAAAATCTTCATTCAAACTGAGATTCTGAAAGTGTCACCAATCAATCCAGGTTTACCTCTTAAAGTGCGAGGTCCATTAGATCAGGATCAATAAGAGGATTATTAGTCCAGTTATTGCTGTCGTCGGATTCATTTTTTTGGACCCGTTTATTTTATTGTCTATAGATAATATTCACTTGTGTGGGATATTTTGGTTGTATTTCAATATATCTTGAATATTCCTTCACATAATTATTATTGCTTTGAAAAGATCTTAGAGAAATAGACATTTTCTAATCCGTTTATTTACGATCAGGAAACGACACAGCCACCTCATATTTACAAACATCTGCCTTGAGGACCCCGTTTGGCTGCCGCTAGTTAATCTTAATGCGGCATGTTTTATTTCCAGCCATATGATGACCTCAGTGTTTAGCGTCACTTCCTGACGAAGCTGAAGTTGGTTTCCGAATCGGGAAATGGCTAAAGGGCGATTCCACCTAATTTGTCACTGCCTTCTGCATTTTTAATCGACTCTAGTTTAAAAACTACAACAACTGAACTCTTCAAACCTGGACTGGATTATTCTGCTCCAAAAGCAGAATATTTTAACCCATGTTTGGTATTTGTGAAACATTTACATGATTTGTGAAACTGCAATAAAGGGCAATTTTTATCTTTTTTTTTTTTTGTTTCGGTCACAAAAGATCGTCTCTAATTCCAAATCTACAACACCTAGGCTCTTCAAACCTAAACTAGATTATTCCTAACTAGTAGCAGAATATTTAGAACCATGTTTGGGATTTGTGAAACTTCCCTTCACTTAACAAACTGCTGCAGAAGATCTTTTCTTCCAACAACCATCACCATCTACAATAAAGCTTTGAAGAATTAATGAGTTACATTTAATTTCCCTTTGGGATTAATAAAGTGGTTTTGAATTGTAATTGAATTTAAATTAGAAAAAAACTGCATGGAACAAGTGTGAATAGTAATCTAAACATTAGTGACTGATTGATTGATTACAGGAATTTTAGAGTCAATTCTAATGTTTTTATGATCAGGAAAAACATTAGAATTGTTTTGGTTTTATTTAGGCTGGTTACAAAAAGCAGAAACCTTCCACTCAGGTTTACATTGAGGCTGTTCATGAGATGAAATTAATTGATTCTGGTGAACCTGGATGGGATTGTCCTGTTACTCATTGATCTGGTTCTGATCCAATGTGGTGTTTTTGAGGCGCACTGAATGCTGCTCTGTAGAAACTTGTTTTGAAGCATAATTGTCACATGCAACATTAAACACATATGCGTAAAATATTATTTATAGTAAAGGTTTGCAAACGGTTTTGTCACATAGTTAGCATTTTTCAACAGGCATCAACACAGCCACCTATAATTTAGAAACATCTTATTCCTTAGCCGTCCCTCCAAATCTCATAAAACAGATGTACAGAATAAATGTAAATTTTATTTGGGAAAACAAACACCATTAAAAAGAGATTTGCTAAAACATGACGAGGAAGACGGCATCAGAGCAATTGATTTAGAAATTATGAATGATACTTTATAAATAAGATGGCTTTTTAAAAACTGAGATCTTATTTGGTTTGTTATACCGTCGTTTGTGTTTCCCAGTGTGGGAGGTATTGAGTTGTGATTTCA
>CAEGAD010043643.1:0-17480 GCA_903067055.1 Poeciliopsis paucimaculata
TGCCGAAGTATTTTGCGCTCGTCGTCCCCGGAGAGCGTGGCCGCCGCCGCCCCCCCCCCCGCGCCGGGCCCCGCCCCCCCCCCCCCCCCCCGGCGGCTCGTTGTGGTCCGAGTCAAAAGTAAAGAACCAGAAAGGTTCTTTTTAAGGCTCGCTAAAGGGCACGGAGGCAATTTTCTAATCCACTTATCATCACTCCTCTGTGTTTTTCCCATTTTCCACTCAATCTGCCTGTAACATCAATAATAGACGGCTCCACAAAAACCAAGCGGAGGCAGCGAGGCGTGATGGCGGCGCGCAGGAATGCGTCCAGCTAAGTGACGGGCTGTCAAAGAGCATTCCCTTGTTTTCTGAAGCTAACTCAAAAGTCATTTGTTTGTCTTTAACCACAATTGCTTTCAATTTTGGCCAAAGACCAAACTTTTGTTGTTGTTTTTTTTTTTGGTAAAAAAAAAAAAAAAAAAAAAAAAAGTTTGGTAACTTTTTTTGATAACCGCAAATATAAGACCGACGAGCCTCTTAATTGCTGGACATTGGCGTCCCGTCAGAAGCCATTAGAGCGGCCGCGCATACGAGGGACCGCACTCGGGGAGAGGCTCGTCGGCTGCGGCAGGCGGAGTTAATTGGATGGATTTACCGAGGGAAGGTGATCAGACGGCTGTCAGGGTCGCGCGCCGGTGTTATTTAAGGAGACGTGTGGGGACATCTTGATGGTGCGTGGTCGCAGGGTTCGCAGGCGGGCCCTCGTTACCTCGGCACCCTCCAATCACGGGCTGAATTTATTGCTGCCATCGGGGTGGAGGCTGTAAAAGTCCCCTTTGTGTGGTAGTTTGGCGCGCCAGCACACCCACATTTACACACAACACCTTTATGGTCACTGCTTTCCTCACAGTTTACAACGGTGTATTAGGGCCTTTGATATAAAAAGAAAAAGGGGAAAAGAAACTCAGAGATTTTGAGATCAATGTCAGAAATGTTCTTGAAAAACTTGGAACTTTCTGAATCCCTAATAGAACTTGTTTGATGTGGGTTCTAGAAGAGCCCCAACTGAAGGGTATTAGGGTCAATGTAGATGGGGGAGGGGGGGGGGGGGGAGGGAGTAAATTTCAGCCAAGAAATTCAGAAATTTTGAGATTAATCCCAGAAATTTAGTAGAAAAACTGAGTACCAAAAGTTTTAAAAACTCCTGTTTGGAAACTCAGAAAATTTAGAACAAATTTTAAATCATCTACTTTTGGAAGTGAGTAATTTCTATGTTTTGTTATGGTTTTCGAACATTTCTGAGTTTTCTTTTTTTTCACAAATTTTCAACTTTTGGAGCTCAGAAATTTCCTTATTTTTTCTAGAAAATTTCTGTGAGTGATCTCAAAATTTCAACGTTTTTCGGCTAAAATTTACTCCACTTTTTATAATCTGCAATGATCCTGACAGGCTGTTATACAGTTGTGACTCTTTTAGAACACGCATCAACTGAGTCCAAATAGAGAATCCTTCACCAAGTAGCAGTAAATGGCTAATTTATGCTCTATTTTGACAGTGACAGAAATTTCCTGGCTTATTCACAGCTTCCGGTTTCGTATTGAATCCACTGAAAGTGTAAGTGAAAAAGTAAAAAAAATAAGCAGACATGATGATTGTCATGGCCTTTGAAAGTTCTCGGCTGCTGGTGGTGCGGTGCGTGGGTGTGTTAGATCACCTAGAAATAAAGAGATATCCTCCAAAAGCAACGGCGAGCTGCGCCACAAGTAAATAAAGGCACTGTGAGTTAATAGGCCGTATTGAGCCACTTCGATCGGCTTGGAATTGGCTTGTCAAGATGGGAGAGAGTCGTCCCAGCCCACATGCTCATCAATTACACTCCCTGTGCAATAATTGTACCATATTGATCTCTTTAATTCATCAGCACTGCTGGTTTCACCTGATGCAAGGCTCTGCTGTCTGAGTTGAGAGGGCAAGATTGGAAGACATGGACAAACATTTGTATGAATTTCAGGCTGAGAAAGAGTCAAATGGGCAGGTGACAAGGGCCAGCTCTTACATAAGTTACAATTTATCTGCAGCATAGTGAAATTGTCCTTGCCATATTAATGATCTGAAATAAGAAGAATTAAAGCAAAAGAAGATAAATGAAGACTTTTAAAGCTTGTGTCATCTGCGCTCTTGTTAATGAGCAGCAGGTGTAGCCACAGGCTCCGCCCCAAAGTGCCTGGTGTGCTCTTTTTGAAGTTCCTCCTTCAGGAAATCATCATAATATTCTCCAGGTGTTTGCTAATTACTGCTGGCTAGTCTGAAGGATCTGAGTGGGGGAGGGCTGCTCTGTGAGGCGGACGCTTGGAAACAGCAGCTCTGAGGAGGAGCTACGTCCTCAAAGGAGGAGCTAGGTCTACCCAGATGTTTTGCTCAGCTGAAAGGTTGCCATGAGAAAATTACTTGTGGCACTAAAACATGAGAGCCATATTAGTCGGAGGTTCTAAACATATTTAGACATGGATGAAGGCACAATCGAAAACAATCTGCAGTCCTGACTTTTTGATCTAAATCAAGCAAAGACCAGAGCCATTGGCTTTAAAATGTAGAAAACTTAATGAGCAGCATCTGACTTTCAACTCCACGCAGCATGCTGGTTGTGAGGGTGACTTCCTATCAAATCACAAGCTAGGGACCAAATGAAAAGGTAAGAAGCTCCACATGATAGTTAAACTGCTTCATATTTACCTTTGAGGACCATGACATTAAGGTCTTTTTAACTTATTCTAAGAATAATATGTCTCCTATCGTATTTCACAGTGTGAAACATTGCTAAAAGATCCAGGGAGCTTTTTTTTTTTTTAAAAAAAAAAAAAAAGCACATGCAATGATGAAAGTGGATTGAAGTTTAAGAGAAATAGGTTATTGTACCAGGAGACAACGGGTTAGGCTTAGATGTGCAAAGATATCCTACAGAATCCGCCTGTCTTATGTTAGGCACACATATATTTTTTTGAGTCTTTTATCCTGCTGGGTGGAAATAATGCATTAGAATTCAAATAGTTCCCCACAAACCCCCCTTTGCACAAAAGGAATGATCCGCAGGAATAGTCCAGAAATCGCCTACTCAGCATCTTACTTTATCAGCCCCGCCACCTGCTAGATGTCAGAAAGTGAGCGAAAGACAGGAAAGGTAGAAGACCCCGGCTCACTCTTCCCCCAGCCGCCAGATTAAAAAAAAAAAAAGAAAAAAGTATAGGACGGACGAGGCTGAATTGATTTTCAACACTATATTATGAAGACATATCTCCTCTTTTCCATTCACACCCCACATGCACTGACACACTGCTGTCTCCACACGTTATCCTCCCCACGGCGTTATCTCTCTCACTCTTTATTGCGCTCGCACACAGCGTTCGGCACAGAGCCTTGCAGATGTTCTCTCTCTCTCTCGCTGTCTCTCTCCCAGAGGTGGCCAAAGCCACTCTCTCACATTTCAGCAGACTGGCCTTATTATCATATTTGGTGTAATTAAATTAAGCAGCAGTCACATTGGCTATGTTTGCGCTACTAGATAAGCACAATCAAAAGTAAACTGCTTTTGATGCCTCGTAATTGAATTTGGAGTCCTTGATGTGATTAGCTTTTTTTTTGTGCCAAATATTCGTAGTCTGAGTGTGCAATCTTTTTTTTTTTATTTGTCTGCAGGGATTAAAATGTGAGCTGCTCATTGGTGGAGGTGCTGCCTCAACAAGTATGCAAACATGTGCGTGTCAGATTAAATTGCCCTACCTATATGTGTCTGAGTGCAAGGTTTTCTTTTCTTGTGTGACTGACCTGTCCAGACCTGTCCATCTTGTGGATGCTTGGGTTTATTTTTTTTTTCCCTCAGTTATCAAAAGACATGCATTATGGGTAAATTGATTACTCTAAATTGTCTCTAGTGTTGAGTATCCATATCTTGTGAACTCACATGACGGTTCAAGCTAAGATGGAAAAACAAGAGTTTCAAAATTGTCTTTCTTCAAAATGATGGACAGGGATATACTACATTGCAGAAGATAAGACCCTAACTCATCCATCCATCCTACCATGACTCGCGAACAGGAAATCAAGGTAGCTAATCCTCACTTGGGGAAAGAGTCGTCCGATTTCTTTGGTTAAAGGCCAATGGAATCCAATAATTTGCAAAAAGCTAATAGACAATCTATTTCCATGACTACGCCTCAGCCTTCTGGTCAAAAATAACGCCACAAACAAAATATTTGGCAAGAGTCATACATGGCAGAGTTCATCTGAGGCTGGAAACAATCTTCACTTTGTACCAGTCGTACCATGCAGACGCAGCTCTTGCTTTGGAGTCAAGTTTGTTTGTAAAGTACATTTCAACAATAAGCCTGTTCAAAGTGCTTTACACCACAAAAATATAATAACCAATGATGAAACCAAGCTTCACTTGAGGCAAAGACTGAGTGGAGAGAGATGTCTACTTTGTTCCAATTGAAATGCTGAAGACCATTGCTTGAAGATGCCAATGGAAGCCAATAATTAGCAAAAAGCAAAGGTTTTTAAACCAGACAACCTATTTCTATGACTACATCTTAGCATTCTGACAAATGAATGCCACAAACGGGATATGTGGCAGAGTCCAGCTGGAAACAATCTTAACTTTGTCTCAGTCGTACAGTGCAGACACAGCTCTTGCTTTGGGTATGTAAGTCAAGTGAAGTTTATTTGTATAACACATTTCTGCAACAAGGCAGTTCAAAATGCTTTAAACCATAAAAACGTATCGTTGCCAACTATGAAACAAGCAATAAACAAAACCACCAAGCAAATGCACATCAGATATATTGATCAATGATCCAGTTACTAGGAGTCAAAGGAAGCTCTGAAAAAGTGGGTTATTATCCCTGATTTAAAAGAACTCAGTATTTCAGCATCTATGCAAAGATCGAAGGTACCAGGTAATATGACATATGGCCAAAAGAACAAGATTCTTAATTTAATGAACTGAAATAGGTTTAGTCTCTCAGGTGACTATTGGTCATTTGGGCAGAGAAGGAAGTAGAGCCTCCACTTCTCTATTTAGACAGTAGTCAGTTGATCTGGAAGTCATCATGGCGCCTCCCTTCAGAGCTTTTCCAGGGGCAAATCCAGAGTTTGCTGGAGGGACTCAACGAATCATTTCTGACCTACGAACAGTTTGGAAACTGATCTGCATAGTGCCTCTAGCTGAGCTATCTGGGTTTAATTCCTGCATCTACCATCCCTGCGACCTGATTTGCAACCTATTTCTGGTTGGGTGGATAAAAGAATGTAAGTGTGTTAATCTATTTGGAGACCACCGTCACACATTATTCCCCCCCACATATCCCAAAGCCTCATTGAACACAAGGTTTAACCCCCTCCCACTGTGGACTGAATACAATTGTCACATCTTGAGGTTTTCTTTCCAGACACATACACATTTGTATGTAACTAAACCTTCGTTGCCTGACACTTCATTGTTAAACTCTTTGTGCTGTTGCAGCGATATGCACCAGCTTCAAGTGAATGAAAGTGCAGTTTATCAATATAGCGGGCTCAGCTTGCACAGCTAATGTCTACTAATGAGTTTGGCAGGAGAGGTCTTGCTGAAGGCTTTTTTTTTTTTTAATTATCATTATTGTTTAATTTACAGTAGGCTATTTTAAATTTGCAAGGAAACAGAAGGTATTGATTGTATTGTTCATTAAGTCTACTGTACATTAAGGAATGATGACGAGCGGCAACTGGCAGCCAGAGAAACCATTTCCCTCTGAGCTTCAGTTGAAAACCCTTCAGTTATACACATTGCTTTGTTACAGTGATCTCATTACAAAGGCACCCTTTCCTCTGTGGCATTGACTAATGGGGGAGCCCTTGCATCTCCGTGCAGAGTGTCGGCTGTTGTGTGATGTGCTTCAGCAGGCCTAGAAATGAAATAAAATAAAATAAAAAGAAAGGTAAAGGGCCGGTGAAATCAGAGGTGATAAGCCCCGGCTGCAGCTCTGAGAAGCATTTGAATGCTGACTCCGGAGTACAAATTGGTCCGGTGTGTATCAGTTATTTGATACTGACAGAAAAAGCTGCTACCCTGCTTTTGATTCATCTCTGCACCACCGCACCTGTTTGAAGACGTGGGGTGTGGAGGGGCAGGGGCTCCAGCCTTGGTGCTCTGCTGAGCAAAGCACAATCCCGGCTACAGTCGGGAGCACGGATCCTTTACAATGTTTGCACATGGCTGCAAAGAAACTATCTCAGTTTATGCTACAGTTGATCTGACCTCACGCACCCTTTGGAGCGGCGGAGAGATCCGGCCCGACAGAAGTCGTTCTCGCTTTCATTTGTGCAACATTGCCCCCTAAAGTTTTCCCCGGGCGCACATCCGGCTTCCTCAGGGACCCGTGTCACAGGACATTGCTGCATCACAATGTAGTGCGGTAATTTGCCACCTCCTGCACCCAGCAAATCGACCATAGATGCACCTCACCTGTATTACTCTGTCACTTTCAATTTGAGAAGAAACACAAAAAAAAGCACACACACACACTCAAAACAAACACTGGGGATTCACAGTGCATCTTGAAATCAAAAGGAAATATAGAGATACAGCAGAAAAGGAGGCATCTGACAGTGGGCGGAAGGTGTGAGGAACCTTGACTTTTCTAAGAATGTTGCAACATTTATAGCAATTATTGTTTGACTGCTTGATTATGATAACACCTCTGGGAACTTGTGCATTAAAAAGAGAAACGCATATTGCAGTGTCATGGTGCTGGTCTACTTTGTTGATGAAATGTGATGCGAAAATATTCACACTCTGTACTTTTGTTCCCCCACATTACAACCACCAACGTCAATGCATTTCAATAGAATTTTATGTTGCAGACCAACACAAAGTCGTGCATAATTATGAGATGGAAAGAAAATGACGACTAGCTTTCTAAACCTACAGATTCAGGTTTGTACGATGCCAGGCTTGCAGACACTTATTCAGCATTACCATTTGACTGAAATCGGGGCTTTTCCATTGTTCTTTTCTATGCCATCTTTTTTGTTAAGTGCACCAGTCCCTCCAGCTTCATAACACCCCACAACAGTCTGTTGCGACCCGTGTACTTTTCATTCAAGCCCCACTTTCCCCTCCACATGTAATGGTCAAACACTTCAACTGCACTTGCATAAGATCAAATAAAAAAATCAATGTGTTTGTTCCTGAAAGCATTTACAAACTGTAATTTGGCTTTGCATGTTTCTTTTGGGGTATTAGCTTATTCCTCTCTGAGTGCCCTTTCAGCCCATATGGATAGAGATATCATGTTACTAAAAATGGTGACATTGTTATACCAGCTTTTCCAGCTTTTCCAGCATTCCTCAACATCTTTCTCTTTTGTTCTTGAATTGCTTACACAGAACCTGCTTTCTTCCCTAACAGCAGCTCATGGACACCCGGTGCGTAGACTTTAAATAGATGTGGTGTGGGCCCACTTTCTAGTCTCGGTCAGCATTATTGAACACTAAGCCGGTTTTCACAGAAAGACAAGATGTCATTTAAGTAGGCAACATTTCTTATTGTCAGCCTTGGAAAAAAACAAAGCCCTGACAGCTAACTGACAGCTAAATCTGTTAGTTTGTCAAACCAAACTGCGAAAGGTGACCTATAGCAGGACGTTGGCACTGCTACAGTAGTTGGACATAATACGTCTTTAGTCTGTCTGCTGATTGTGCAAGTGCTGCCAAAAAGCCTGTAAGCATCAGTGACTGGGCCCATTTTGGTCTGGATGTGTCTGTCATTTTCCCCAACACTGTTATAATAGGATCCTTGGCCACAATTGAACCCCTCAGCTACCGCTTATTTTAACACTTAAGTGCTTTGAAGTGGCAAAAGAAAGAGTCAAGAAAACAATGAATAATTTTAAGAAATGTCTGGGTTCGGATTGACATAGAAACACTGGGGAGTGTATGACCCCACAAGCCCAATATGGTTATTTGTATATTGCCTGAAGACGTTGGACACATTTAGCAAACAGCTTGTCAATTTCTGCTTGTCTAAAGCTATTTCAGAGAAATTAGAAACTCCAAATTATTTTGATGTCACCAGAAGGCTATAAAATGCCTTAAAAAATACAGTTGTTATGACAGTTCATCCTACTAAATGAAATAACTGCATGGTGGTTGATTTCAACAGCTATACCTAATGGTAACTCTTACTTTTTTCCAATGCATATTTTTTTTTATTTTTTTTATGGTAAGTATGTTTTTGCTGAACAACTGTACCTCAAAGAGTTGTTTCCTGGTTCCGACAACTCCAGATGTTGACAAGAGAAACGGTGGAGATTACAAAAAATGTGTGGTTCACAGATGCTTTAAGATTTTAACATCAAGGTTCCTGTGCAGTTCAGAAAAGTCTATACATTTTATTTACATATACAGATCTAGATAGGTATGAAAAAGTAATTATTGTTTGAGGAAGTGTTTCTATTTCCTGACTTTATTCCAGTTCTCATTGTGAAAGTATCTGTCTCTCTGTCCATTAATGCATCTACTTCCTAACAAAAATCCTCTGCTTCAGAAATGTTATTTTTTGATTTGATTGATTTTAATTACCTTGTTTTTATTTTTATTTTAGTGCATTGTTAAATGAGCTGTACCACAAATGTATTTGTAACACGTAAAAGGATTGAGATCTATTTAACGTTATTTATTTATTTTTATAACAACAATGTAATGTTAGTGTATTACTAGCAACTAAAGCTCCCATTTCACTAAAGAAATCATCATTTTTAAGCTTGTCGCTTGGTGGTTACATTTACCATACTTTGGAGACAAACAAACGTTTGTGGTACTGGGGCGACCTCTGGTGGCAGGAAGTCGCTCTATATTTCAATGTTTCCGTCTCCGGCGGACATATTGCTTACTGGAGCAAATTCTGGAAAGCTAGCAGTGGGGAAAGGGATTTGAACTTGGTATATATCTTCACGGCTTACTATACTTAAAACATAAACACCATAATGGGTAAGTCGTCTTTATATCTAAAAGTGTTCAGGTGACTGAAGTGTTTTCTGTGTAGTCGAAGGTAATAACTGGAAAATAATTCTGTGACTTTAGTGTAGCTACTTAGCTAACACGTTAGCTGTTGTAGCTAGTAATGTAGCGTGTGCACGCAGTTGGAAATTGTTTATGGCGTTTTAACCCGGGCTTAAGTGAACGACCATTTACCGGTTCGGTTTGGTGACACTTTTAACCTTGTTAAGAGGCATTAGTCAAGTTGCAAACGTTTCGTTTAAACGACGACAAAAAGGGAGTGCTAACTTGAGAAAACTTGGCTAGGTGCTAACAACGTTAGCATCGCGCTTTACCATTACAATGACCCACGTAGTTTTTAGCCAAAGGTCTTACCATTTTCGTGAAGATATTTTCTTCTTATCGCTAATTTTGTAGCTACATTTTCTGTGTCCTGCTTTCCCATTTTTTTATGTACAGGCAAGCTTCGAGAACCACGATATCAAGTTATTTACATGTATTTGTTTAGTCCTGTTATCTACAACATAAACAAGCTATTTAGCCCGGGAATGCACCGCGCTAACTAAGCAGGAGTCACCAAATGTGTCGTCGTTCTTAAACGAATTGGCAAAGTACAACAGTTCGGACAATAAGGTATACATTTGTGTTAGCATGTGTGCTAGCTTCGGTGCCTTAGTTCTGTCATTCAGCTTCATTCCAGAGACCCCGCACAGTTACACAACATTGGGGGTCGGGTTGTAATAAGACCGTGTGTTTTCTGGAAGGTTTTCAGTCGCCTTCAGACTGATGATCTCATTTAAATCCACAAAAATGCGGTGCTGGCATATTTTTGTGTTGTATTTTTGCAAGGCTAGACGTCGGAGGGTAGAGCTAACGTCGGTTTGTGTTTTTACCTCAGGTCACAACTTCTGGTAAATACTTGATAAGGACGATAAAACCGCCTGGTTCAGTTGGTCGATGTTTAAATGTAATCACTATCGTGATGCGTTTCAATTGTAGTCCAACATAAATATCTGATGATTTCATCACTAAAATGCCAAATTACACAACTGCCAGGATTCCCGCACAATGTGAAAAGTATTAGTATAGAAAAATATTAGTACTTCCAGACTTCCACACATTTTTCTTTTTCTTTGTCCTTCACTTTCATTTATCCAGTTGTCCAATTTCCCTTCCCCCCTCCATGTTTTTCTTCTATTCTCTATTTAAAGCCTTCCAGATCAGCTATGAATTCACAGGAGACATTACTTTTAATTTCAAATTTATATGTATACTTGCATAAAAAGGATTTATAGAGCCGAAACTATGGAAATTTGAGTCCAGAAAGTTACAACACTCTGCATAAGAGTGCTTCAGCCAAACTGAGAGTCAACTTTTCTGCTGCAACATGTACGTCTTCTGATTTATTTCAGAGATTTTGCTAGCTTCTTGGTCATCATTTCCTTCTCGGTTTAGCTAGATGATGCTATGAGCAAGCCCAGTCAACAAATGCGCAACAGTTCCCCGTCCTCTTTTCTGCTTTGCGTACCCCAGAGGGGTCCCTGTTTGCCAGTGGGGGTCTCGGGGAATTTCCAGTGCAGACGCGCAACTCCCAGCCGGGCTATTTTTGTTCCACCTTGCCCAAACAGCCAAACGGGCCAAGCAGTTGTCACAAAGAATATAATCCAGCTACCTTTTTCGTAGAGAACAGAAAAAAAAGAAAAGAAAAGAGAGCAACCAGCTGTTACTGGTGTTTGTCAATCCCTGCGGCTCCACCATCTGCTTCCCACATTACACACCTTTTACAAGGCTGCTTGGACAAAACGTGACCTCAATTTCCAGAGCTTGTTGGAATATTTAACCTTAGCTGCTGGTAGCCGGGGAGAGGGATCTTTTTGAGACTTTTTTGGCACGTTTCTCAAAAATGCATTAAATTAAAAATTTAATTCCTCTCTGCTAGGAGCAGCTTATGTTCATGTGTGTATTTTTAACTTGTTTTTATTTCTTTCTAAGCTAATTTCTGCAAGACTTTCCGACCAGTCTCTTTCTAATATTAGAAACCTGAGCAGGAGAGACGAAGTCAAACTTAATCTGTCTCATGTTTACTCATACTTCCTTACACGTTTTTTTTTTTTTTTTTTTGTACTCCATTGCCTTCAAGTATTATGGATAGCAGGAATAATAGGAAGAAAAGAAAACCAAAGATGGACTTTTATCACAATATTTTGCGGTACTATTGTGATGGCAATAAAAGTGGGTGTTATTATAATAAGAACCATTTCTTACATTATTTTAGGTAGCAATGTGACTGTAACTGTGTGTTTAAAAACACAAATGCTGCCCATAAGTAATGCTCTTCTCTAGGACAGCAGTGACTTAAAGAGGTGTGATTTGTATCACTAAACTAACCAAATTTATTTAGATTTATTGATGCTTTTGAGCAAATATTGGAGAAATAGTAAAACTATCAAACCAGATAACAAAGACAGGGTTTTTTTTAACATCATTAATTGGAGTTTATTGTGACAAGGATAAACCAAAATTCTTGTCACAATAAACGTATCACGATAAATGATGAACGATACAATACTAGTTCCCAGCTGGCATCTTGACCTCGTGTCTGTGTCTCTCTGGGCCGTCAGAACCGTCAGCCAGTCCGGCCAAGGACAACTACAGGATGAACCGCTACAAGAACAAAGCACTGAATCCAGAGGAGATGAGGCGCAGGAGGGAAGAGGAGGGCATCCAACTCAGGAAACAAAAACGAGAACAGCAGGTGTGTCTCCCTCGGTAGATTTTATTGTTTTTGTTTCTTGGTTCAAACCTTTCTTCAGCAGGATCACTCTGTGACTCTGTGGTTGTTCGCAGCTTTTCAAGAGGAGAAACGTGGACGTTCTCAACGAGGAGGAGGTCATGTTTGAGAGTCCGCTGGTGGACTCGTACCTCAACTCTCCAGCAACAGTGAGTGGCTCATTTTCCTAATGATTCTTGAGCAGCAGAAACAATTTGAGGCTTTTCATAAAATGTTCGATTTGGTGTTGATAAGAGATGATTTCGGCACTGAGGGCCTCAGTCACTCAGTTTTTGTGCTTGTTCATGTCTAGGAGGGAGTCATCACCAGAGACATGGTGGACATGCTTTTTTCAGAAGACCCAGAGCTTCAGCTTGCCACGACACAAAAGTTCAGAAAACTACTTTCCAAAGGTTTGTACAGAACGTTGTGTGTTTGTGGGACAAGCAGAAATATATATTGTGTTCTAGTGGAACTCATAGATCTCCAAATAACTGATGACCAACAGGATGTGGAAATGAAAACACTTCTTCTGTTTCCAAATAGAGATCACCAGTTGATGCTATGTAGCGTCATGGCTTTGAAACTGCAGTTACAACATCTTGCATGTTTATGTGCCATGAAACCATAAAAAAATAAAAATAAAAAAAATATATATATATATAACAAAAGCAACTAAAAATGTATGTTGTTTTGTTCTTACAATTATTTTTGACTTAAATATTTATTTCCAGAGCCCAACCCACCGATCGATGAGGTCATAAACACAGCCGGCGTCGTGGAGCGGTTTGTGGAGTTTCTGCAGAAGAGCACCAACTGCACACTACAGGTCTGCTCATTAAAACTCTAAATGTTAAGATTTTAAATGTAGACCTTGATCTGTAGCACTATATATATATATATTTTCTGTGCGGCTGCAGTTCGAAGCTGCCTGGGCCCTGACCAACATCGCGTCGGGAACGTCCCAGCAGACGAAGACGGTCATCGAGGCCGGAGCCGTGCCCATCTTCATCGAGCTCCTCAACTCAGAGTTCGAGGACGTCCAAGAACAAGTAACACATTTTTCAGCTTCATCTCTAAAGCAGGATATTGTTGTTTTGCTGCCCGGTGAGATAAAGTGGCCCTCTTGTTTGTGTGTGTTCTCCAGGCTGTGTGGGCGTTGGGTAACATCGCCGGGGACAGTGCGGTATGCAGGGATTATGTGCTGAACTGCAACATCCTTACACCGCTGCTGTTGTAAGTTCTTACGTTTTTTTTTTTTTTGTTGTTGTTGTTTTTACAGTGCTGTTGCACCATGACCAAGCCCAAACAAGTCTCTGCCTGAGACATATTTCTGTCATGATGTTATCGTCTGAGTTTGTGTTTTTTTTTTTCCCCCTCAGGCTTTTGACCAAATCTACTAGACTGACGATGACTAGGAATGCAGTATGGGCTCTGTCTAATCTCTGCAGAGGCAAAAATCCTCCACCTGCTTTTGAAAAGGTGACACTTCCACATAAACACGCTTCTTGCTGAATTCTGATATGGAGTTGATCTCAGTCCTTTGGCCGAAGAAACAATGAAATGCCCAGAATTGGGAGCCGAATATAACATGGTGCTGTTTGATTATTTGTGGAACATAGAGATCATCAAACCCAATTCTGTAAAAGCCCCTCAAGTGCTTTGAAGTCTTCCTAAAAATTTCAGAAATTTGTGGTTGAAGTTTTTTATTTGACATTGAAAATTAGTTGGCAAACAGTTGCTTGTTTTTAAAAGTAGCCACATGTTGTCCTCCAGTACCGTCGCTTTAAGCCGGTCTGGTTGCCTTTCCATCAGGCTTGATCTCAGTGTCCAGAAACTTTAGAAGAGATTTAAAATAATCTTTTGCTGCGTCAGTAAAAAGTTCAGTCCCCTAATGATAATCCCAACCCTAAACTCGTCCTGTCCAGGTGTCTCCCTGTCTGCCCGTGCTGTCCAGGCTCTTATTCAGCAGCGACCCTGACTTGCTGGCAGACGCCTGCTGGGCTCTTTCCTACCTCTCCGACGGCCCCAACGACAAGATCCAGGCTGTCATCGACTCAGGCGTCTGCAGGAGGCTGGTGGAGCTGCTCATGTACGTTTGGGGTTCTCGCCGTACCCGTTCCTTCACACTTAAATCGCAGCTGTGAAAACATGGTCCTGATGATGGCTGTTGCTTGTCGCTCTTCTCTCCAGGCACACAGACTACAAGGTGGCCTCTCCTGCTCTGAGAGCTGTCGGAAACATCGTCACTGGAGACGACATTCAGACACAGGTTTGTTTCAGAAATCAGCTCAGAGAAATACATTAATATAGAGTTTCACTTGTAGTGTTAAGGATTCATTTACTTTAAGGCTCTAAAATATAACTTTTATTTTTTTTTAAATTACATACATTTTAAAAGTTACTATTTTGTGATTATAATATGAAAGATTATCTGTGGAAAGATTGATATCCACCTCCTCCTTGAGCTAATGTTGCTGTCTGAAGAAATACAAAACCAGCCAATCAGAGCCAGGAGGTCTTAACGAGGTCAATAACCCACATGTACTGGTCTGGTTATTTGTTGTTTAGGTGGTGTTGAACTGCTCAGCTTTACCATGCCTGCTGCACCTCCTCAGCAGTCCTAAAGAATCGATTCGTAAGGAAGCCTGTTGGACCATCTCCAACATCACAGCTGGAAACCGAGCACAAATACAGGTGACCTTTACACATTACTAGGACTGAAACGATTCCTCGAGTGATTCGAGTACTTCGATTATTAAAATTCCTTGAGGAAAATTTTCCTGCCTCGAAGCTTCGTTAATTTAGGTTTTATTATTTAGCGCACCGTGTTCTGGCCAGAACATTATGAGTTGTTGACGAAAGCTAAGCAAACTTTTCAAGTTCAGCCTGTGAGGATTTTATTGATTGATGATAATGCCCGGGTTTTCATTGTTTTGTTTTTTTTTTTACCAATAAGCATCCTTAAAATGACTGGCGCGATGCCTATGGTAGCCTTTCTCCTCCGGGAGCTGCTGGTTGAAAGCGAACAGTGGGAAGAGCTGCAGGAGTATTTATACAGGTAGCAGATAGACTGAACATGGCAGTCTTGCGGCTGAGTAGCTCATGGTTACAGGGTCAGTGTAGCTTTACGGACGAACTGCAAAATAAATGTCATGTCATCCCAATCTCAACAAACATTGTGGCGGTACATGGCTGGTAGATGAGTTTCTGAGTGTGACAAATGAAGGTGCAGTAAATTTCCCGTACTGCTCCCCCCGTTCTTACATTCATCCCCTGTTCTATTGCCTCTCCTTCATCCCCATCTTACGCTCACCTGCCCCCCCACCCCTGAGACATTTCCTATATTCTCAAACCCAAGGCTTGACAGGTTTGGGGCAAGGTGAGCGTTAATCTATAACTGACTGAAGGTGAATACATAAACTAAAAGCTGGAGCATATACATTTTTATAAGTGTATCTGTGAGTCTGCCTTTTTATTATTAAATTTAATATAATGTCAGATCTTTGTTTAACTTTTCTTCAGGTTAACTTAGAAAATGAGCTGTTATTGTTACAGGTTAGTTTTCTAAACTACAAAAAAGTAACTGTTAAGATGCTCAAAAAGGAAAAATTGGATTGATATTGATATCCGATAGTAACACCGGTGTTACGCCAGATTTACCAGTATTTTATTTTAATTTTTTTTTATAATCCTATTACTCAATTACTAAAATATTTGTTTGCAACAGTCCTACACATTACTGACACAGAAACAAGCTGAGAGAAAACCCCTGATGTCTCTTAGGTTGAGTTAATTTGATGCTGCAGTCTTGATGGAAGGTTTTCCCCCCTAGATTTTTAACACTGTTAATAAAAATTAGATTGAAAAAGATGTGTGTGTGTGTAACCAATATTCCTGTTTAAAAAGCTGTTTTCTCAGAATCACAGGTAGGAGTTGTGTGTTTCTGCACATCAAGTGCCTTCACTGCAAAAATCCTACTAGGTATGTTTGTGTTGTTTCTACTGAAAGTATCTTGGTATTCTTGAAATAAGACAAAACTAATTTACAAGTAACTTTTCAGAAATGTGTAGAAGCTTGTTTTAAGTAAATTATTTCTTAATATTGCTGGCAAAAGTAGCAGATCCATTGGGAGATCATTACTCTTATGGTAAAACTGTCTTGCTAGAAGTGAAATAATCTGCCAGTGGATCTAATGCTTCTTTTTTTTTTTTTTAATCAGTGTTAAGAAATTTAAATCAAGCTCTTATATGTTGCTTAAGTTACTTGTAAGTTACTTTTGTCTTATGTCAAGTGTATCAAGATATTTGTAGTAGAAACGAAACCAAAAATACTTGGTTTAGTTTAAAATAAGATTTAGTGATTTTGTTTTTTTACTTTTGCACATACTTGGAATTAAAATCATAATGAATTTAAATTTGATTTATTTAAACACAACGCAAAGTAGTGCAAATATGTGAAGTGGAAAGAAACTACTTGGTCTTAAATTTGATTTTGTTTTTACAAAAAAATCTGGAAAATGTGTGAAGCTTTGGTATTTGGCTCTCTAATCAGTCTTCTAATTGTAAACATGAGAGAGTATAGAAATATAAATGTTTTTACATGCAGTAAGAGTTGTATGGTGGGAAGCTAACATTTATAATTCATACTGAACAAAATAACCACTGTGATGATGATTGTGGTGGCAGCACCATGCTGAGCTTTCCTTCAGAGGAGGGTTAGAAAATAATTCTGAAAACACCAGGTTTCTTCTTTTTTTTTTGCTTCATAATTATACCCAGTTTTGAGTTAATAATCATAAAATTCCCCCAAATGTATTGAACTATGTGATTGGGACATGACCAAATAGTAAAAAGTTTAACAGGTGTAAAAACTTTTCTGAAGCTCTGTTTGCTACTTTGCCATTTTTCCTTCTTTGAATCATGCAAATCCTTCCAGATTATTATTATTATTATTATTATTATGTAAAGGGTTTATTGTCCAGATAAATTGTAATGCAGCGTTTCATTCCAAGCACATTATGCTCCAGCTCACAGTGATTGACAGGTCTGTTTTATTCACTAAATCACTTTTACTGTTACAGCAGTAATACGATGCCTCCATGAATATTTAATATATTAATCTCAAATATTCTCATATTTCTCAGTCATATTGTGGACAAATCCCTTCAAGAAAAAAGCCAGTTGTAAAAAGTCTGCTTGGTCTGAGACGCTGCAGCTCCTGCTCCATCCCTCATAACAACGCTCTCATTTTCTGTTTCTCTCCAGACGGTGATCGATGCCAACATCTTTCCAGTCCTAATTGAAATTTTGCAGAAAGCGGAGTTCAGAACCAGAAAAGAAGCAGCCTGGGCCATCACCAACGCCACATCTGGAGGAACCCCAGAGCAGATCAGGTGCATTTTAGTTTGACGTAGAGACGCCTGCATCCGTTTCCGTTTCCCCTGTGATCGGATTCTTGCTCTATGTCAGTGCTTCTCAATTATTTTCTGTCATGCCCCCCCAGGAAGAAAAAAAACACCCCCCTGCACGACTATAAATAGTATAATTTGTCTATTAAATTGTTTTAAGTACTCCTCTGCATAACACTGTATCCTTATTAACGTATAAGAGAATAAAAAAAGAAAGAAATATGGACCAACTTACAACAAAGAATAGCTTTATTAACAGGTGTGTGTAATGTCTTTAAGTGACGCCTT
>CAEGAD010043649.1:0-81614 GCA_903067055.1 Poeciliopsis paucimaculata
TCCAAATCACTAAATCTTCATCTTCGGTGTCGCTTGTAAACAACTCGGCTAACTCCGGACGTAGCTTCTACCACACACATTATCAACACAGGCCTAGAGCGCCCTCTGGCGGTTTAGTGTGAAAATAACATGTGATATGATATAATAATGTGTTAATAATTTCACACATAAGTCACTCCGGAGTATAAGTCGCACCCCCGGCCAAACTATGAAAAAAACTGCGACCTGTAGTCCGGAAAATAAAGTAGTTGCATTTTATTCAGGCTGCATTATATAAGTTTAATAAAAATATATGTTTTCTCCATATTAGCTAAAGCTGTCACCATTTAAGCTAATCTGTGAAAACAATCAATCTTCTCCCTGAGCTTCTATTACTGGCTAAAGTAATGCAACGTTTTGGCCAAAAACAACCAATCAGAACCAGTAGGAGGGTTTTAGCGCTGTCAATCAACCTCATTCACTCACTGCTAAATGTGCTAATAGTGGAAAAACAACTTATCATTACAGGTAAAATGTTTATCTGTTGTCATTGGTAGCTATGCTAACTAGACTGAGCATTCACAAACGGGCTGCGTTAGCTGCAGCATAGAAATAAGCAGCCACATGAGATTGTGATTGACAGCACTAAAACTCTCCTGTCTCTGATTGGCAGCTAGCATATGTCTCTCTAGCTAGCTAGCTAGCTGGCTAACTATAGAACCATATGCCATGTGAGAAGCACAAATCTGCTGCCAAGAGTCAAAACCTCCCCAGAAATTTCACAGTTTTGGTCCCCTGCATTTCTTTGTCATGATATATTAAAATTTTTATTTTTAATGGTGTTTAAAAGTCTTAAATTTGAGGTGATAAACTTTGAAATTCAGTCTATTGTCTGACGATGGCAGATTTGTTTTCTAGGTAGCGACCAACACAGACAGTACCAAGACTGTGGGCAACGCTGTGCTCTATGAAACTGTTCTCACTGTACTTGACATAAAGTCAGAGAGCGGCCTCAGAGTGAGACACATTCTCCTTTTACTGCATTATTACATCAGCAGTCTTTATTTAATTATCAAACGCTCATCACTTCACTTGCTCCACAGGTTTTGGCTGTAAACATCCTGGGAAGATTCCTCCTGAATAATGACAGGAACATTCGGTGAGTGCTAAAGTTCTTCCTGTTTTATTCCTTCACCCTCTGTTATCACCACCTATTTCCTCTGATCTCAGTGAAGGCTTTTTTTTTTTTATTGTTATTTCAAAAGTGACTGATCTCCCAACAGGCTGAGCTGAATAATTACTTTCCCTCTGAGAGTTTACGCTGGAGCTCACTTAGTTTAAGCACATTTCAGCAGTGAATGTGGACACGTTGCTTAGGTTCCTAGAGATTTTGTTGTATTATGGTTTTGTTAGTCTTTTCCACATGGGCCTTCTAGTAAAACGGGTCCGTCTAGTTTGCTCCTGCAGAACTACTGACAGGGCAGCAGTAATTAGAATGCTTCATTCCTGTTAGACCTGCCTTACTTGATCATATGCGGAACAAAAAAATGTTTCATTGCTGGACTTCTCGCAGATATATTGCCATGACCTCTCTTCAGAAGATCGTTTTGACAGACCACAATGCAGTTCAGCGGCACCGTGGGACCATAGTAGACTGCCTGAAGGACCAGGACGCGTCTGTCAAGCGGTAATCTACTTCTTTAGTGAAAAATGGGCTGAAACAGAGACACCGCTACATGAAAGGCCTCTAATTCAAAGCCAGTGTACAAAAAAGTCCGTTTTTTAAGCAGTAGTAAGAAGACCAGAGGTGTCGAACAAGACCCATTTGTGGCCATTGGAATGAGGTTTTTTTTTTTTGTGGCTTCTTAATTGCATTTTTTTTTTTAAATTGCACAAATCTGGTTTCTCAAGCACAAGCTGTTGATGCAGATGGACACTTTCTACCATTTTTAGGGCAAGATTTTCTTTGGCAAATTAAAGTCCTCTTAAGATGGCAAATATCGGTAACACAAAGTTCTTGTTTTTAATTAACCATGTATTTGGCTTTCATTTTAATTTCATGGTAAAACAGGACAAAACCCATCCATATATCATTATTATTATTTTAAAAACACTATTTTTCTTTTTTTAGTTTTTAGCTTGACAATTTTTAGGATGCTTGTATAAAGTCTTTAATATAACCATTGGAGACTTTTTAAAAATATTTTATTTAAATTTTTAATGTGATTAATTACTTATTGCAGCAGGCTTAGAAAAAAAAAGTTGTATAATTTATACAAAAACATACAGGCAACCAGTGTGAATCTAGGAAAACTACGATAATATGATTGTGCCATTAGCCAAAGATGTGTAGTAGTCATATTTACATGAAATAAAGGTAAGAACATGTTTTTGAGAATTTTTTTATGGAAGAAAACAAACAAAAAACTACTATAAAGGACTTACTAATAGTTCTACTTAATCTCATCCTACACTTTGTTTGCAAAGAGGAAGATCAATCTGGATCTGTATGATTGGCTGAACCACTACTAAATCTACTAAACTAGTAGAAGTTTTTGCATATCATCAAAATAAACATTTTATATCTATTTATTGATTCAGTCATTAACCAAACCTGAAAAAAGCCTGTTGTACCATATATTGCTTTTGAAAAAAAAAACATTTGAATAAACAGTGAATCGGTTACAAAAGCAAGATTAGCTTTTTTAATTTTTTTTTTATTAGTAGTGTCTCACCATTGAAAACATTTTTTACGATTACGTTTTAATAAGTACACAAGCTCTCAACAAATTTGCCAGTAAGTGAAACAGTTTCACACCACCTGTGATTTTTGGCACTGTTATTTCTTGTGTTTCAGCCTCTTACTTTGGGAGCTGCTTCACTTATCTAACATCTATTTAAAAAATAAAATAAAAAATACTGCATTCTTAATGAGACAGACAGAGCATTTGTACCAAACAAAGTAGCATTTAAGCCTTTAAAGCATCTCTTTTAATGTTCATATGCAGAGATAAACCGTAAGTATCAATATTTAAAGATGTTCCTTTTTTTACATCGGGGAACGCTGTGAGCGCCTGTCAACACAGCCAAGCTGGATTAATTAGCACCTTTGATCCTCCTCTCCCATCCATGTAGGCGTGCTTTGGAGCTGTCCCTGGCTTTGGTGTCGGCCTCCAACATCCGCTCCATGATGAAGGAACTGCTCATCTTCCTCTCCTCCTGCCCCCCCGAGCTCAGGGCTCAGGCTGCCAGTGGCATATTTAACGCTGCTGAAAGGTAGAGAGAATGTTTGGTGGATTTTATTCCGTGTATAAATGGCTAATTTATTCCTAACGCTGTCGTAACGCATGCAAACACAGATGACTTCCCATCATGCATGTGAATAGATTGGATGTGTTGTGTTTTTTTTTGACCCAGAGTGGGGCAGTTTTAATGCTGAGGCAGATGCAATAAACGCTCTACTTATCCACTCTGCATCCACTCAGTGATATTTCTGTCTGACAGACACTGCCCGGCACTTATTCTCACACACACAATGCAGATACAGATTCAGCAGGCTCGTCTCGCCATAGAGCACTCCTCAGTTGGCTGTGTGTGTGTGTGTCTCTGTCAGGTATGCACCGTCCAAACGCTGGCACATTGACACCATCCTGCATGTTCTCACCACGGTAAGTTCACCGTAGTAAACACTTACGGAGCCTTGCTAAATAAGTCATATCTCTTGGAGTTGTGTTGACATTTTGTCGCCTTACAACCACAAACTTTGATGAATTATTAGGCTCGTACAGGGGATATCGACGACTTTAATCAGCAGCGTTTGCATTCCTGCTTTTTTGAGTTATATTTCAGTCTTGTCAAACCACATTGTTTCACGTGTTTTTGTGTCCCCTTTGTGGCAAATTGATTGTTTGTTGCAGGTGTTTTTATTTAGTTGTCTTTCCTCATCAGCAGCTGGATAGGAAGTATGGTAGAGAAGTAGAAGACATGAAGTAAAACCCCTCACTAATTTGACTAGCAGTTATTATCCCAGCTGAGCTGTGGATCTCTGCAGCTCCTCCAGAGTTACTATAAGCATCTTGGCTGATTAATGCCCTCTGGCCCTGTCTTGATTAGTTTCACACTCTTTCTATTTTTGGGTGACGCATTAAACAGTTTTTGAAGTTTGTAATTTGACAAAAACTAAAACAAATTTTAAGGAAAATAAACTTCAATTTTTTTTTAAATGCCTTCTAACTAAACTTTTGTTTTTAATTGGCACAAGAAAGTGTAAATTCAATAGTTCTACATATTGCTTAATTTTCAATTAATCAATTACTAAATTAGCTGACAATTATTTCAATAATTTATTAACCATTTCATGTCTTGCAGTTAATGACTAATATATATTTTTTGCTTATGCAACATGAAGGGTTGGGCTTTTTGCTAAATGCCACCCCTATTTTCATTGAACTTCTATATACATATTGAAGAACGACATACGATGACACGAACACTTGCACTGCTGAAGGATCTACTGCTACGTTTGCGTGTGTGTCATTTCCACCCTCGCAGGCAGGGGGCGATGTCAGAGACGAAACTGTGCCTAACCTGATTCAGCTCATCACCAACACCTCAGAGCTGCACTGCTACACCGTCCACAAGCTGTACCGGGCGCTGCTCACCGACATCTCTCAGGTCTGTGGCTCAGGCTGGTCCGGTTTCACTGCAGGCTTTGAGTTGAATGGAAACAGATTTAGCTTTTAATAAAAAATTTTAAAAAAGTGTGTCTCCGAGTGATGTACAAGTGGAGTTTCTTTGCGTTGGCAGCAACCCCTGGTCCAGGTGGCTTGTTGGTGTATAGGAGAGTATGGAGACCTGCTGCTGAAAGGAGAGTGTCAGGAGACAGAAGCTGTGCAGGTAAAGTACTGATGTTGTGTTTAGGTGTAAACCAAAGAGTGCAAGATGGTCACAATATTAAGGAAGAAACAAATTGTTGCTGTTGTTTATTTTTGTTGTTTTTTTTAACTCCAAAGTGTTAAAGGGAGAATAATAGTGACGTTTATTTTGCTCAAAACTGAATTTAAAATGACATTTTTTTGTAGGTTTATCACTTTTTTTTGTTGTTTTGCACGTGTCTTCATCAGGTGACGGAGGACGACGTCCTGGACGCTTTAGAGATAGTTTTACAGTCGCACATGTCGACTCCAACGACCAGAGGCTTCGCTCTCACCGCCACCATGAAACTCAGCACACGCATCACAGACAATGTGGAGTAAGAAAAAAAACACCTTTTTAGTTCCTGGCGGTCCACAGTGATCGGAATCGTGTAAAAATGCTCCTAAAATTCCAGTTTGTTGATGGGAGAACTTCTGCAGAACGCCGCCTGGAAACGGCTGGCGTAATTTCTCCATTTCACACCCAACTGCTTCTCTCTCTCCTCATGAACGCGCTTCCCACCGGCAGTCGGATCAGGAGCATCGTCAGCATCTACGGAAGCTGCATAGACGTGGAGCTCCAGCAGAGGGCGGTTGAATACAACGCACTCTTCAAGAAGTATGACCACATGAGGTAGGAAAGACGGAGCAGCATCAGATTTTTCTTTATATGTTATGTTCTAAGACAATAGTTCTCAAGTTTTTATGACAAATAGACACAGTTTTCTATTCTATTTTACACTTTATTTGGGATTCTTAAGCAGTATGGAAGCTCCGCCAGGTCTGGATAACTATTTTTTATTCTAGAAAAGTCTGATTACTGTCAAAAAGACATTTTACATTTAAATATTAGCTGCAAAAAATGAGGAATCTGTCAAATGGAGCAGTTCTTTAAATATCTGACTGTCCATCAATCCATCCACTTGTTAGTTTATCCATCTATCGATTTGCCCGTCCATCGATCCGTTCTCCCAATTGTCAGTTTACCAGTCAGTCTGGACTAAGTGGACTTTTGGCTAAACTTGGTTCAAAGTCATTCCTGGTTGCAGGTTCACCGTCTCTGTCGCGCTTCTGTGTTTGAAGAATGTTCTGATGAAGCGAAGAGCACTCGCTTCTACTTTTGTAAACTGTGATGGCCGTAGCTATTTCCAGACTGAGGTTACTGCCTGTTTCCACAGGGCGGCCGTGCTGGAGAGGATGCCTGTGATTCAGAAAAACTCTCTGGGTCAAACCAACGGAGAGCTGAGCGAGGAACCCGTCAAGGAGAGCCAACCAGGAAAGGTCAAACAGGAAGTGACGGCTCTGCCACAACAACCAGCTGGCCAGGTATGACAACACATGTGGAAACAGACTTTTCTAAAATTTCTCTTAACTATAGTTTTTTTTTTTGGTTTTTTTTTTTGCGTTTTTTATTTTGATGGTCACCAGGAAGTTTAATAATTGTTTATTGTAATAATGTGAGAATAAAGTGACACTATTTTCAGGGTAAAAGCATAACCTTATGAGAATATTCATAGTACAGTGACTTTATTCTCATAATTTTATTACTTTATTCTTGTAATTTTACTATTTTTATTCCTTTCAAGTGTGGTCTAATGCTCTGTCATCGAATACAAACTTGTGTGATGCAGAAGAAGTGTTTTCCTTCGCGGTTTTGCAAAAAAACTCCAATTTTGATACGACTGAAAAACCACCTCATTCGAGAGTAAAAACTTTCTATCGAAAAATATGCTTATTCGAAATTAGCATGTTTCCATTAAGAAGATTTCTTTCTGTAATTCCAATTTCCGTCGTATTGGGCTGTAGACGGAAATGCGTCTACAGTTTGTTTGGTTTAGTTCTGCTTTCCTCCTGCAGGCATTAAATGTCGGGGCAGCTGTGTATCCACACGCTCCGTTCTGTGTTTTTGCTCAGGTGTGTGACCTCTTGGACCTGCTGGGAGGTTCTCAGGAACCTCTGCAGCCCAGCTCATCTGTCGGTGGCTCAGCATCAATACAGCTCACTGCTGCCCCCACCAGCGCTGGAGGAGACCTCCTGGATCTGTTGGGTGGGTTCGAGCCCACTCCTCTGGCCCCAGGTCAGTTCTGTCAGACACAGATGAGATGAAAACACAAAAACTATACGGTTGTTGGCTGTAAAAAAAAAAAAACAAACAAACAAAAAAGAACGTAATTTTTAGAACTTTTCATAAGCTGGTTTGCTCTACATATTTGAATCAAGTCCACGTTTTTTTTGTGCTTCTGCTTGCGTCAGCTCCCACTGTGACGGTGTATGAGAAAAATGGTGTGACTTTGACGCTAAGCTGCGAACAACAGTCGGAGTCGGGCCTGACGATCACTCTCACCGCCTCCAACTCCTCTGACTCAGACATCAGCAGCTTCACCCTGCAAGCTGCGGTGCCCAAGGTTTGCAACAAACTTCCTTTTTATCCCTCTGAGGTCACCTTCGTGAAACCACCTTCTAACCACGTTTCTTATGATAACGTCGACAAATGCACCATTCAGTGTTACAGTGAGGAATACTGCAGCAACATTAGCAGTAGAGTTTTAATGAAATATTTAGGGACTCGCTGAATGTAATTGTTAACAGCAGTCAAAGTGCAGACATTTTAAACAAACTGACTTCATTTAAATTCATTTAAAAATGTCTTCCATCACTAAATTACAGTGACAGTAAACTAGTCTTATTGACCCAGATGTATTTGTGCATCTGGGTCAGTTTGTGTTCAAAATTCAGACAAATGTAGCGTTGTTGATTAGGAATGCTAACAGAGCAGTTAGCATACTGCCTTAACACAACAATGAACAAATCCCTCTGGTCGTCTGAGTCTAGTGAGGTTTATGCTTAGCATTGTGAAAACAACTACTGGAACCAGGAACCCTTACTTAATCTCTGTTAAAGACATTCAACCAATAACACTTCTTATTTTCAACATTTAAAACGTGCTACTTCAGTTTCACTGCCTCTAAAATCGTCACTACAGTTCTACTGGCAGTAAATGAAAGTCAAAATCACGTGTTTTGCTACACTGCTGCTTCAGCTTCACCGTTTTTTTTTTTGTTTTCTGTCCTCCAGAGTGTGCAGTTACAAATGAGGGCGCCGAGCAGAGACTCTCTTCCTGCACATGGTGGCGCTAAACTGACCCAGCTGGTGGTCCTCAACAACCCCAACAAGGTGGGTCTGCAAAATGCAAATAGCCATGTCCCCACATCCTTAAATAAAATGCCTTAAATGAATTTATTTAGAATTAAGGCCTTAAATATCTTGATTTCTTTTCTTTTTTTAAAGTACGTTGGTTATAGGTCTTACACTTAGTTGTAGCCAGACTATTTAATCGCATTTATTGACAGTTTTTTTTTTTCTTTTCATGTGACTTTTTTTGACAGGGAAAAGCTTGAGTCACTCACAATCGGCTTCACTGTGCACTGCGACTCGAGGCGATTGAGGCTACCAGCTATTAGCTGCTAACATATATTTATGTATATGTTAACAGCTAATAAATATTTACATTAGCAGTATGTTCATCACCAGTTAGCTGGACGATATCTGACTTAGCCATTGGCTCACTTCTGTTGCCAACCCTTATCATTTATTTTCCATTTTCTTTTGTACGTTTCTGTCACGATACAAGCCTTAAATTCCATCCACAACGGTCTTAAGAAACGTCTTAAATCTGAGTCGGTGAAACCCGCAGAAACCCCGTGCAAAGGCGCGAGTGGAGAAATACCGCACAAGCTGGTTCTCCCATTCAGTGTAGCGATTCTTTAACGTTGCACCCTAGCAACACCGATGGAAACGTCTTCACAAGTCATGAATTGACTCAAGCCCTTTGGGAGTCATGTTGTATTCTTATCTATTTACTAATTTTTAATATAATCAGACATGAAGACTAAAACGTTCAGGGGATTGTCCCTTACGTTTCAGGTGAATCTGAAAATGAGGATCCGGGTGTCCTACGCCTGCCAAGGCTCGGTGGTTCAGGACATGGTTCAGGTGGACTCCTTCCCGGGTCTCTGAGCGCAGCAGGATCAGGAGGCGTCTTTCCGCGTCCCATTAGGTTGTTTTCAAACCTGACAAATGCGTATTTCACAGGAATCCACAGCCACACTGAAGGAACGATATTTTTCTTGGTGCTCGTCAGGTAAACATCTCAACGGTGAACATTTAAGGATTTGCAGGTATCAGAGGAAAGAATGGGTCATGTAAAATGAAATCATCACTATACATGTTTAAGCAGGGAGTTTTGTTTGTTGTTTTTTTTACCAGAGTGTTTGGGTCACTTGGAGAAAGTATTCATTTACCTGTTTCAAGATTAAAGTCAAAGGAACCAACTCGAAATGTTGAGGAAAAGAGTGAAATCCTGGAGAATCAAATTTTAATCAAAATAGTTTAACACCAAAGGAAAAAGAAAATTAGATTAGGGTTCAAAAAGCTGATAAAAAAAAAAACATTCAATATATTTTTAAGGGACACTTCTTAAAAAATGTTGTGTTGAGATTGTGAACAAGGGCCATTGATGGTTCCTCTCTGTGTAAATAACCTGTACTGACAGCAGTTCAGACATTTTGCCTTTATTCCTTTAATATCTTGTTTCCTCTGCTTTTTTTCCTTAACATTTTAGATTTGTTCTTGAACAAAAAGAAAATGACTTTACTGTTGAACTAAAATGTAAAAAGAAATGTGTGACCCTAATACTCTCTTGTAGATTTGAATGTTTGTGAGCCCTTTTATTCCCAGATACCTGCACAACCTGTTTCAAAACAAAGCTTTTGTTTTTACAATGTAGTAACGACAAAAATTAAACCAAATTAATCTAGGTATACTGATTAGGTCATCCCGGCCTATAACATTAAGGCCGGGATGACCTTAATGTCATCCCGGCATTAAATTTAATGCCGGGATGACAATCGAAAGTATTAAATTTAATACTTTCGATCATGTCTTTGGGCCAGTTTTGCTGCGTCTGGTTATAAAGAAACAAAGACTGAAGACGTTTTAAAGAGTAACAAAGGAAAAAATAAATAAATAAAATCCATGTTTTATATATCTGGGATACTTATTTGATTCTGAAAAAACCTAATATTTTATTTAAAGATTCATTAATACAGAAAATGATTGAGGGTTCACAAACCTTAAAGAGCAACAACCTTTTTATTGAAAGACTGCTGCTGCTTAGTGTTTTTATTTTCACCGTTTTTTGGCTTTTAATGGCAACCTTTCATCTTTGCTCCATTTGAAGATATTTGCTTTTATGCTCTTTGCACTGTCTAAACAAGACAACACTCTAACCAATGAGTTTTTAACCACTACTTCAATTCTTATTTATTTTTTTATTAAAATGCGAGACATAGAAGGGTAGATTTTAAACACAAACATATGAGTTGCCTTTTCTTATCTCAGAGTTCTTCGATTATCCAGGTGTTTTAGCTCCTGACCATTCCCCTGTGCCTTCTGTCACTTTTTCCTTTTTTCAAAACATTTCCTTCTGAGGCCAAGCTGATTTAGTTTGTTAGACTTTACATACCAAGCACCACCTCTCCTGGACGTTATAATCTTATCAATTGTTTACAGATGATTAACTAAAGAAGGTTTATTTATGAAGATTATGTACAGCAAAACAAGAAGTCATTCAGGCGCACCGCTGCCTACCAGATGTATATTTTGGGTAATAAATGTCGAAGCACAAGCGAGAGTTTTAAATCCACGGAAACGCCCGGCCTTTTGTTGGGAGGGACAAAGTGCTACGAAACAAAAAACAAAAGATGTCGAAAACCAGCGTGTTTGTGTTAGCTCTGTGACTCATTCTCATCTCTGCTTTTAGCGAACTCTCTAGACGTCAGATCACACACACGACTCCATTGTAAAGAGCTGAGAGAATATTGATTGTCTTTGAATATTCTGTTTTGTTTTCTAATTAAAGACATTCTCAGGCGTGACTTAATCTGATGTCTGGGTTGTTTTTTCTTTTTTTTGTAACCAAAAGACGACACTAGAAGTCAACTTTCACCTTTATTCACAAGCAAAGATCACATAATCTTCAAACTGTGGTGCTTTAACTATTCAAAGTCAAAGAAAATGTAGGTTAACACACAAAAAAAAATCTACACATGTATTAGAGCGTCCATTTTTCTATTTTGTTTTTTGTGAAGGTTTAGTAGGTTTTGTTTTTAATTGCCGTATCTTGGTAGCATTAGCCTAATTTAGCTCTAACACTGATTTGAACGCCGCGGTGTTGGCACTCGGCAGGTCTCAGGTCAGCAGCAACTCATGACGAAGGAGAGAGGCGTGTGCAGCTTCTGTGGGGTTCTGATCCTCCTCTTAATGCCAGCACAAGATGGAGCACCGAGCCGCCCTGGATCTTGTAGTCTGCAGCTGTCTTCTCATCGTTCCTGAAGACAGGAGGAAGAGGGGAAAGAAGGGGATGTGGTTTTAAAGGAGAACCCTTATGGTGGGATCAGAGAAAGGACTACAAAGTGAGCTGGCTCACATTTGTTTCCCGCTGTAGATGAGCCTCTGTTGCTGCGGAGGGATCCCTTCCTTCTCCTCAACCCTTTCCTTGATTCGCTCCACCTTGAAGTAGGACAAAACGAGAACACTCAGCGCTGATAGAAATCAGTTGAATAATGAGGTTTTTTTTAGTAAAACAGTAGTTTGTGTCGATGCGTCACCTTGTCTGTGGGCTCGATGTCGATCTCTATTTCCTTTCCAGTCAGGGTCTGAAAGTGGGAACGTTAACAGAATGGGTGAGATTTGACCGGATCAACCTGACAGCTGTTCCAAACTCACCATGAATAAATTTAGAACTATAACCCTACTATAATTTTAGAGCCTCAACAGAAAAATCTATTTTTTTTAATAGGTAGAACTTATCAGTATGTTTGTTTTTTTTTCCATTTCACTTAAATGTTGTGACTATTATACAAGTACATATCACTTTTCTAAAATAATGGCCTAATTATTTTTCTTTTCTTTTAGCAAGTGTTTTTTTTGTTGTTTGTTTTGCCAAAAACATACTTTGGAAAGAAAGTGAAAAAATATAAAATTCAACAAAAGTACCAAAAATATACAATCACCAAATTTAATATTTTTGTTTTTTTCCAAAAATCACTTTTGGCAAAAAAAAGAAGAAAAAATGTAAAGAAAAAATACTTAAGTTGTTATTTTTTTTAGGAAGATGGTGATATTTTAGTATCACAGGATTACCAATAGACCTAAAATTTGAAGAATTAGATGGTTTCCAAGGCCAACCCACTGACTGATGTACAAAGGAATTTGTAAAAACATTCATAACCTTTTGTAAAGCTTGAAATTAACTGGAATTGGTCTCAAAAAATATATTTTATCTCTAAAACTACAGAAACAATAAAAACGTAGGAGTTGTTTAGGGCACATGTCTGTCAGTCAGCAACCAGGATAAATCTGGGGTTTTGATATGGACACCCAAAAATACATAGTATGGTTGTACATGAACTCCCGAGTCAGAAGTTGTTTTCCCTCTGCTTTGATTCGTGATTTTATTTTTAAAACATTTTTTAAAAAACTTCGAGAGCAGCAAGTTAAGCAACCAAAATTGTCTATTAACCTTACAACTAGATAATGTAGCTGTCTTCTGAGCAGAATCACTGAGTAATGGTTGGAAATATCGGAGAAGAAATAATGAACCGGCGGACCAGTTAGCGAACAGCAATAAAGTTAAACCTCAATGAAACATTTCTCACCTTAACTTTGATCAGCATGTTGAATAAGCACTATTATTTTACTGAAAATAGAATGGACGATTAAAAGAACAAAACAACTGGCAAATTAACGCTTTACAACCAGCTCGTCAAGCTAACCTGCCTTTACTTCCTGTGTAGCGGACCAACACCCTAACTATGTCGGCTTGCCACAAAACTCCAGCAGAAAGGTTCCGCTGTTTAAACTACAGATTAATAATGGAAATTTATTTCACGTACCTTATCTTTTTTCATAAACTTTTGCAAAAAATAAAAACACTCATTTACTTGTTAGCGACAAATAAATTCAAGAGGTATTTATAGCCCTTGAAACAGTTCAAGGGCTATAAATACCTCTCCAAATAACAGATGAGCATCTGTTATTTGTTATCGATAAAGTTTGAATCATCTGAGGATCTGAACAGTTTAGCAAATTATTGTCACAATTTTAGTCAACTGCACGAAATAACTGGGAATATATATATATATATATATATAAGTGATGGCATAGTTACTTTGAAAAAGTAACTATAATCAGATTACTCCTTGAAAAAGTAAGTTAGTTAGCAACAGTTGCCATGCTGCTGACAGTGATGTCATCAGCTTGACTTCAAATGATGTCTGTCATGAGGCCATCCAAAGGATGACTTTGTGATGTCATAGAGTCCATGACATCACTGATCAGTTAGATTCTGATCAGTTAACACAAAGTTCATTTGGACGTTTTAGCTTACGCAATAAAGATGACTGAGGAAAGATCACAGAGTCAAGTTTTTGTGAGACCTAAGGTCTCTTTTTGGAGGAAATTTTAAAAGATATGCTCCAACAAAGTCCATCCTGGACAAATAACACCAGACTACCGAAAGAGAAACTACCTCAGCGAACTTCTGTGGAAAGTGATTGAGAAAGCCGCTGACGGACCAACCGTGCATCTTGTGAGGGAAAATTTTCGGGACAAACACAGCAAAGTTTTGATCTTGCTTTTAAGAAAAACGAGACAACTGAATGTGGATCTACTGTCGGAGATATCAGAAGAGCTGAATGAAAGGATTTTCCAGAGTATAACTAAAGATGACTTTGCTTCGGGACTAAATTTAATTGCTCTACTTGATCATCCAAAAGGACATGAAGTTATTGTGAAAAAATTCAATCATCAACTGGAGAATCCTGTTCCTCCAAAGAAAATGTTTGAATCTACAAAGAGAAAGATCAGAAAGACTTTTTCCCTGATGAGGACATGCATGCAGATGAAAATTGCCTGAGTGAGGATTATACTCGGGCAGACATGGATCCTGAAAACTTTTTGATGGGTTTCAAATGTGGAACCGAAGATGAAAGAGGAGATATGGTGGAAAAAAATATTTAAAATTGATTTATAAGTCTAGTAATAGATCTAGATCTGCCGCTTACAAACTGAAGCACACCGAACCTGTCCACACAAAGCTTGCTCCTAAACTCTGGGAAGACGTAACAGACATCGATTTCGTCTTTTTTGACGAGATGGAAAGAAAACTCTCTCGAGACATCTTTGAGCTTCTTTATGGCAATGATGATGTAGTTAGAGAATTGCTGTTTAAGATGATAAAAAGCGACAACCCAATAGTTATGTACAAGATTACACAGTGTTTTAGAAGAACCCTGTCACGTCCCAGGAAAATTAATCTTCAGAAAGACTATCTTCGAAAGCCATGGAAGAGCTTTCAACATGTTTTCAGTTGTGGATATGATACAGACCTTGTTCAAGACTCAGGAACCATCTAAGAGTGGACCAAAGTTGAGTCTCGCCCAGCCTCCGAGTCGGGACCAGCCTCCGAGTCCCTTCAAGTCAGGACCGGCTTCTGAGTCAGGACCGGCCTCCGACTCAGGACGGCCTCTGAGTCGGGACTGACATCCGACTCGGGACGGCCTCCAAGTCCCTTTGAGTCGGGACTGACATCCGACTCGGGACGGCCTCCAAGTCCCTTTGAGTCGGGACCGGCATCCGACTCGGGACGGCCTCTGAGTCGGGACTGGCATCCGACTCGGGACGGCCTCCAAGTCCCTTTGAGTCGGGACCGGCATCTGACTCGGGACGGCCTCTGAGTCGGGACCGGCATCCGACTCGGGGCGGCCTCCAAGTCCCTTTGAGTCGGGACCGGCATCCGACTCGGGACAGCCTCTGAGTCGGGACCTGCATCCGACTCGGGATGGCCTCTGAGTCGGGACCGGCATCCGACTCGGGGCGGCCTCTGAGTCTGGAACGGCCTCTGAGTCGGGACTGTCTGGAACAATCTCTTGTAGAAAGTCCAGAGTGCATTTCTTGGACTTCCGACAAAATTAATCCTCCATTAAGTGGCAAGTGTTGTCCAATCTTCATACAGGTGCGTTCTTGTAATTCTGTTTGGGAAAATCCTGAACCAGACAATCCTAAAAGTCAATGGAACACATTTTAAGACCCTACACATGAGAACATCTGTGATACTGTTTTGGAAGATCCTAAAGCAGTAGACTTTGAGGACCACGACAGAAATAAAGAGCTTACATTGGTGATACTGTTTTGGACAATATTGAATCAGCAGACCTTGAGGACTAGGAAATAGATGAAGACTACTCATATGTGAACCTTGGTGATCTAGTTTTGGAAGGCATTTGGAAGACATTGAATCATGAAACTTGGAAGACCCTGGTCAGGTACAGCAGTCAGCACTCACTGAGTCCCTCTGTGACTTAGAGACTGGCCTCTAAGTCGGGACCAGTGATGGCATAGTTACTTTGAAAAAGTTACTTCAATCAGAATACTGATTACTCCTTGAAAAAGTAACTTAGATTACTGATTACTTGATTTGGAAAGTAACTAAGTTACATTAAAAGTAATTGTTTTAGCTACTTTCAACAACTGCTAACAACAACGCTCCACCACCTGTGAAAATCACATTGATCTTTGCTAATACTTAATTGAAAGTTATTTTATAATGGTAACATCAACAATATGTCTCAACTTATATGGTTGAGCTGGATTGTGGTATGGTTGTTTAATGCTTACAACAGTAAAAAAAAAAATTAAAAAAAACTTTAGTAATTTGTGTGTTTCTATTGTCTGGGAAACAATAGAAACACACGCCCTGCGCCCCAGCCTCCGGGTTGTGCGTTCCGGCTCTGTGTTTGGTGTCACAGGGCCAAACACAGGGACATCTGAGCTGTGAGCTGTGCAGCTCAGATGTCCCACTGCTCAGATTTGTGACACTTATCTTAAAATTAATAATTATAATGGTGTTCAGTTGCGCAACTTTACGGACTCGTTCATTCGTGGTTGTTTTCACGTTTATTGGGCTGTTTGGATTAGATTCCACGTTTGCTGTTTTCTAGCAAACTTGACGTCATTCAGAGGTCATATATTAACTTGACATCAACAAAGTCACAGTGGGACGGATCATCCGAGAAATGATGGACAGGGAGAGTCTGACTAAAATGTCAGACAAATTCTGGGCTTTATGTCTGCATATTAAGCCCAAAAACTGCAACTCATTAAATCTGCAAGCGACTTTTAAAAAAACAAGCCCAAAACCGTTTATAATAATCGGACTTGGTGAGCAAAACTCAAAGTAGTTCCTATTTATATATATATATATATATATTTATAAAATTATAGCAGTTCATGATTAAGTTTCACTTCATTTGGAAATAACATGTTTGCTTGTGAATAGGTTTACTATATCAATAAATTTAAAGTTGTGTACGTTTATTTTTGGTCATCATCTCTAAAAAAAAAACACCCTAAACAACACAATAGCACATATTTGTTTCTACTAAAGATGAAAAGTGATTTTTTTTTTTCTTTCTTAATTTAAATATGTATTTATGTTAACTCCCATTCTTCCTGGGGACAGTGAACACAACACTCTGATAAATCGCTGCCCCGCCTTTTCACAGATGTTCTCCATTCAGCTAATTAACTGAAAGGTGGATAAAAAGCCTCAGTCTGGTTGTGTCTGAGGCCCATTAGTCATGGTAGCTCATTTCTGTCTAGGTTTGCTGGTCTTGGCTGTCTTAGCAACAGCTGTTGCTGACCCAGGTGTTTGCCTCACACATCTGTGTCGACGTTTTGCAGCCATGTGTGCTTTTTGTGGTCACGAAATAATCTTGGAACTTTGTCCGCAGATATCAAACTGGTCTGTGCGAAAGACTCTGTGCGGGTGACATGGAGGGTCGCCCCTCAGTTCGTCCCATACGCAGCTCAATTCTTCCTCGGAAGCTGCATGCCGTCGTCGTGGAAAGTTCTGCCCACCGGAGAGGGAGAAGCACATTTCAACTACAAGTTCTATGAATGCAAGTTTACCAAGCAGGTAAGGTGTCTCCACCTTACTGAAACATGAATCGACTAATGTTTTCAGTGGATTAATCGGCGCCCAATGTTCACCACTAACAGGTTGTTATTGTCTGCAGCTGAAGGGAAAACGCATCATTTATCAGAACGAGCTGAGCTTCAGGCCACAAGCGAAACCGAAGCCTGCCGTCTTTAAACATCCCATCGAATGTGTTGAGAAACGGTAGTAATTAATTTTGTTGCAGTATGATTAAAAGAGCAAGGTGTGGTGCTGAGTCTTCACCTGTTTCAGACCTGAAGGAAGAATCCCCCACTTCCTGAATCCTGGCTCAGGTGTTTCTGAGGGCCGCAGTAAGCTCGTCTTTCATATGGCTCTCCTGAATGGTAAGTTCTCCTGCCAGGTGAAATTGTAGCTAGATTCTGGGATGATTGACTTGTCTTCTTCACCTCCACCCCTCAAAGAGCAACTGACAGGCGTCTCAAAGACTAATGTGATTCCCCTCGGCTCATTCATACCAATCTGGGCAGCTGTAGAGCAGAGGTCCCATCAGCCGCTCGTGTTGCTCATGGATGAGTGCGTTGCAGCCTCAACCCCAGAGCTGGAACCTGGCAACCAACTTTATCCCATTGTTGGTAATCATGGGTAGGTGTCAAACTTCATATTATTGTTTTGTCTTTAAATGGTCACTGGACTTGTTGCTGACTTGAACTGCGACTGCTAGGTGTCTGCTAGAAAGTAAAAGGGGACGCTCACTGTTCCTTCCTCGTTACCATTCATCAGCCATAATTCTCTATCTTCAGTCATTCAAGTTTGGGATGGGAGGAGAGGTGACTCTCGAGTTAAATTGAGCTAATATTTTTTTATTCCCCACCCCCCCCCCAATTTGTGAACTAACTGTTCTTGCGATTCCCAGGTGTACATTCACTGCAATCTAATCGTGTGGGATGGGAATTATTTTGATAAACGAAGGAAGGCTTGCCATGTGAAAGATGGGAGGTAACTATATGTGCCGAACTTGTATGTTTCCAAATCTCTCTCGGTTTCTAAGAACAAGGTGCTTAAAACGGTTGTGCTCATCAGCTGGGAGCTGCTTGATGACCCAGCTCGGAGCTCTTTGTGCAACTGCTGTGATAACTCTTGTGGTCCTCGCACCAAAAGGGCAACAAGCTGGGGTAATTTTTTTTTTTTTTTTTTTTTTTTTTTTAACTCATAGCCTTACTGTACAGCTTGCCTCTCCTGACTTTTTTTTTTTTTTTTTTTTTAATTTCTAAGAGCCTCACAGCGTGCACTTCAATTCTGTGTTGGGACCCATCATCATAGTTGACCAGCTGGCCTCTCTGGCAAATCCCTCACTGCCTGAGACTGATGCAGGTGGGGGTTGTGAAGTTTCTGTATCCAAGCTTGGCACCAGTGCATGTCTCAATACAGATGTAATTGTTTATTTGCAGGAAATTTAAACTGAAGTCCAAGGTGCAGCCTGTGGCACTCATGATGTACAAGACTCTGGACATCAAACATTTCTGATTTCTGTGTGGATTTTTTTTTTTTTTTTTTTGAGAACCTGAAATTGCCTTTCTTGTTTTCAAATTTGAAAGGTGTTGTGAAATAAACCCTGCTCTAATTTTGACTCTTTTTGATCTTGGTTTATGGGTGAACATGTGCAATAAACTTCACTAGATTATCTTAAAGGTAAACTGCTATATGAAAACGAAGCATTTCTCCACCAGTGGAACACGTTGACTTATTCATGGATTGAAATCTAGAATTTATTTATTTTTTACTCTGATCATTTGTATTGGCCAACATTAGCTTATGGTCAAACCCTAACTTGCAATAGTAATGTTCTACAAGGCTGGAGTGAGCCTAAAGTGCCACAGCAAAGATTAGGAGCACCTGAGCTGGACTGAAATGAATTTGAATGGCAAAGTTTTGAGATAAAAAAGCTTCCCTTTCATTTGGAAATCAAGGTTCTAATGTGACAATGAATTTTTTTTATTTATTTCCTTTTCCTCCAATGGTCCTATGTCCTCTGTGTTGTAAGGAAATGTTACAGGGCTACTTTTATTTTCAGCTGGACATACTTGCAGTCCCAAAAGCTCAAAAGAAATGGTTTGGCCAGCAACTTGAGCTCTATACTTGGAGAATTAAAGATGAGACAAAACTAAACATGACTAGAAGGCCACTATCAAACTAATCTGGGCTTCTGTTACACTTCAGAAAAAAATCACAGGTTTGTCACCTCCATGCTATGCTGCAGACCGACATTGTTTAAAATATCCTTTTTTTCTTATGAATTTTTTATTTCTATGTCATGTTAGAAGAAATACTCCTGCAATACATTTCACTTTCTGAAATGACTAACAAATTTGATTTCATAATCAGACTTCTATGTACCTGTTACAGTGCTAAGAGATTAGCGCTCAATTGACCTAGTCTTATTTTTGGACTTCAAAGGAAGCCTGATTACTTGAGGAGAACCTATGCAAACATGAGAAGAACATCCAAACTGTGTGTGGAGAAGCTCTGGCCGAGATTAATACTCAGGGTTTTCTTACTGCGAGGAGATGGTAGTTATTAACAACTAGTAGAATCCCAAGTTGTCAAACTGATACTTGGATTTCTAGACCACACACTTCCTAGTCACACTTTTTATGCATACGTGTTTCATAAATTAACACAGACATTAGCCTTGTCTCATAACATAAATAAAAGAAAGCTAAATGGAACAAGAAAAGGGTAAATGGAATGGGGAGTTGGTTGATTATCGTAGAAACTAGAAAATGTAGACATTTTAGAAGTTGGAATACAATATTCGCACTTGATGGTTTTGGAACTCTTAATCTATGGTAAAGTAATATCCTAAGACATTATGAACCTCTGTAGATTGACAACAGCAACAACAATCTACGTCTGTGAAGGTGGTAATATAAATTAATTTTATATTTCAACACCACATAAGTCATATGCATGCTTTTATTCTCTTTTCTTCTTCTTACCATAAAATGAAACGTTTGATTATTTGGATCTTTTGGAAGATTTGAATTAGACCCTTGCTGCAATTACACCAATTAATGGTCTATGCCTGACTGCTGCTAACAGCCACCAGGTGAAAGTAATTCCCTTGATTGAACTGCACCAGTCAGTGAGAATAAAAGCACAGCTGGGACAACGCCTCAGTATTTAGTCATGATGGCTTTCTTTTGGTATTGTGAGCTTCTCTGGTTGGTGGCTGTTGGGTTGACTGCTGCAGGTAGTGTGGCTAACATATAGGTATTTCTTTTTCCACAGTTTTCTGGCCTTTTTACAAACTTGTCCTTTATCCTCTCCAGATTTGAAACTGGACTGCAGGCCGGACTACTTGACCCTGGTTTGGTCAGACAGCAGATCCCAGGCCGATACGTCGCTGTTTCGTCTTGGTAGCTGCTTCCCCACCATCTTTACGCCACGGGAGGTGGTCTTCAATGTGGAACTAGACAACTGCAACTTTAGGAGGCTGGTGAGCAAGAGATCCCTGGCCAAACAAAGTGCATTAAACTACTTCAGACTGCTTCTTGACTCTCTTCTACAACAGGTCTCTGGCAATGAACTGAACTACACAAATGACCTGTTCTACATGTCGTCTGCTGACTCTTATGTGCTTCCTTTTACTCTTCCAGTGGTCTGTTCATATCAAAGGTAAGAGTGACTCGATTTGAAACTCTTCACTTTACTTGAAGACTAAACCAACTTGTCTTTAGGCCCAAAGACTGGTACCCAATGCTCTATGATCCGGTGTCCTCTACATACGGAGTCGAAGACTTAGTATTCCAAATTGAACTCATGAATGGTAAGTTCTAACACTCAATGATGGACGTGACCATCCACAAGTCAAACTGAAAGCTGTTTTGGTGGCATTTTTCAGCTGACTTTTCAGGCCCTGCTGAAACGTCTACCTTTCCCCTGGGTTCCATGATCCCCATCAAGGCTAGTGTGGAGACAGTAGCCCATCAACCCTTGCTGCTTTTGCTTGAAGAATGTGTTGCTGCAACCACGTCAGACCTTGAGATTGCTGTTGAAACTTACACCATAATCACCAATAAGGGGTACTTCAATTAACCTTGTATATGAAAGGATTTTTATGTTCTCCCTCTGTTTGGGACTCCAATGACTCTTCTAACTTGCAGGTGTCTTGTCGACAGTAAAATCACCCGCTCAAAATTTGAACAAAGACAGAAGGCCTCAGAACTCCAGCTATCGCTACAGGCATTTAGGTTTGGGCTTGGACAAGAGGTAACTTGTTTCTTTTTGTGGATGACTTGGGAGTGAATGGAGTCTGACAGGAGTCTCTTAGGTATACATTGACTGCACCATGTCTGCTTGGGATCCCAACGGTCTTGACAGCACCAAGAAGGCCTGTCATTATGTGAAGGATCACGGGTAAAGATAAAGGCGACACCTTGCTATTGAGTCATCCTGAAGCTTGAGCTGAATGGTGTGCCTTTTGTTTTCAGTTGGGAGTTACTGGATAACCCTGTGTATAGTAGCATATG
The DNA here is from genome assembly GCA_903067055.1 of Poeciliopsis paucimaculata. Classification (NCBI taxonomy): domain Eukaryota; kingdom Metazoa; phylum Chordata; class Actinopteri; order Cyprinodontiformes; family Poeciliidae; genus Poeciliopsis; species Poeciliopsis paucimaculata. Next base: position 21,441 of record CAEGAD010043649.1, read on the forward strand.
TGACTGTTGTGACTCCTCCTGCAAGACCAGAAGAGCAAGAAGCTTGGGAGCAGGTATAAATCTTAGTTTAAAAACAAAACTTTTGTGTGTACTAATCGAATTCTATTCTTTAGGCAATGGTTTGTCCCAGAAGGCAGTGATTGGCCCACTTACCATTACTGACTTGACTTAACATGTGATGTTCTGGATGGAACTTCTGGAGAGTCCTTGAAGGAATGTGGAATCTATACATACTTTACAAATGAGGAAAAATCTCTGTATATTAAATAAAGTTTGGATGAAAGCCTGACAACAAAACTAGCAAGGATACAATAGTAAAGTTGACTATAACGGTCCTCTTGCCTGTATCTTGAGGTGTTTTTTGTGGGGGGGTTCAAATGGCTTTTATGCAGAAGGTTTACACTAAAATTCTCCTTCAGCATAACTAGACAAATCTTGACCTGAGAGCTCATGGAAATGCAATAAGTTGAGCATTTTCACTTTAAGCTGAATGCACACTACGTTCCAGCTTATTGGCAAAGGATGCACATGTAAACAGGAGTTGTAAAAACACCAGATTTCCTGCTCCAATCCACGCTTGTGCATTACAACTCTTTGGGTGAAAAAATGTACGTTAATATGAAAAGTTTAAGGACAAATCTTAATTTAATCTCAAAGCCTATAAATTGGGACTTTGGTGCCTTCGGTCTCCAGCAGGTCCAAACTCAAATTGTGGCAGATTTTTATGTGATGCCACAGAATCAGTCGGATGACACAAAAGATGCAACTTACTCAATCTGCCACAGAAAAGAGAAACTGCTTTTTTTTCAAAATTGTAGCAGCTGACGGCACCGGAAGTTCCACGATTTGAGCTCGCCGTCTCTACGTCACCTGACCAATCAAAGTGGACTTAAGGCTCTTACCGAAATTCAGTTCTTAAAATTGAATTTCGGTAACCTTAACATACGGAAGCAGGTTTTTTTTTTCTGGACAAAAGGTAAGGTGGACGGACTTTATTTTAACGAGCTGCTGTTTAGGAGCTCACAGTTCGGTTTCCACAGCTAATGAGCTGCCAAATATTTAAGCTAACTAGCTTGCTAGCTGTTTTGAGGCGGTGACGAGCTAGCTGGTGGCAACGTTGGAAACATAACAGTTCTGAATTTAATTTTGATTCAGTAACAGTTGATATAGGTGACTCAACCTTAACTGCTGCATGTTTTTTTAAATATTTAATGTAGGCTAGCCAGGGCCGGATGTAGGAGACCGTGGGCCGCTGGGCTGGAGCGAGATTTGGTTACCACCCCACAGAGGCTCCTTTCTGTTACCCCGGTAAATGGCAACAGACTTACCATGTAAACACAGATCATAAGTTCTAGGCTTTAAGTTAGTTCCCCCCCAAAAGTTTGTCATTTATAAAGAGAATAATTTCTGCAAATACATTCACAAGAAAAATATATTTCCATTTGCAATCACCTGTCACACAAATGACTTGTGCAAAGGAGTCAGTAGCTTCTGTTATGTCATTATAATGCGAGCTTGTCAAATGATCATCCCATTTAAACGGCTACATACTGATTATGTTAAGATGCTACAAATTTAAAAATGTCTCAAGTTTTCTTCGTAAACATATAAAGTACTCTGGTGTTTGATTAAAAAAAATACTTTGCGACTCTAAAGACTTGTTTCTGGAGTTGGGGGGGTGGCTTTTTTTCTTTCTTTTATATATATAAAAAGAAAAATTATCTGAGAAGGTATTAAACCAAGTCCTTAGGATTTTACAAATTTAAAATTTTTTTTATTTTTTTTTAATAGATTTTAATTAGTTGTGATGTTTTGCTTCAGAGACTTGTTTTGTTAGATTTTGTGGCCTAGAAAAATAAAATGTATATAACAGGTGCTTGAAGTTGGTTCACTTTGGAAATATTTCAGCATGGCGATAACATTTATTTCAAACCAGTAAAATGTGTGAGAAAAAAATGAATAAGAAAACAAGAACAAAAAAACCCTATGATAATCAAATATAAAAAACCCAAAACTTTCATATCTGGTAGGAAGAAGCCTAAGCTTATTAAATCCTATCCCTGTTTCTGTAACGATTAATAACGTTACAGAAACCTATATTCCAATTTTTGTTGCTACCTGCTTATTGGAACAGGATTTCCAGTATTTCTCTCTACCTGTTGTTATGCACTATGTTGTGTTTATCTGTTCCACTAAACCCAGTAGAATTACATCGAAGTTTGTGGTTTTAACGTCACAAAACGTGAACGAGTTTCGCCTGCCGATAATATCTGTTCTCAATTTAGGAGACGGTAGAAGTCAAAGATGGACTGGTTCCACTGCAACCAGTGCTTCAAGAAAAGCGGGTCGAAGTTCGCTGTGTCGAGCTGTGGCCACATCTCCTGCGACGCTTGCATTAAATCAAGTGAGGATTTTGCTAATTGAGGTCGCTTTCATCCAACATGGCTTTCAACAGCTTGACGTCATTGTTTTTGATGTCTGCTGTGTTTGTTAAATCCGTCAGAGCAGTGCAGCACATGTGGGGTGGCCTGCAGTTATCTGCCCATCACTGATCAGGTTGGTGAGTCTGACACAGATTCATTGCGGGTTATGATTGGACATCATCTCAACTCACAATGGAAAATGTTTCTTTTTTTTCATTTCAGATGAAGCCACAGGAAAAGGTGTTTTTCATGGACCCTGGAAAGCTCATCCAGGCAAGGATGGAAAACATATCGCAGGTCTGTCCTATTTGTGCATCCTGACGTCTTGGAGACGCTTTCAATGGTCACTGAGGGAGTTTTCACACTCCACAGATTGCCATTTTCCAGCAGAAGCAGATGGAGAGAATCATGGTTCACTTTAAGAACAAATCCAGTGAAATGGAGAGGCATCTGAAAGAGGTTTCTGAACAGGGTTACAGGTGATTTTCACATTGCTACACAGCTGTGCAAAATCAAATCAAATAAAGTAAAAGTTGAGACTGTGATTCTTATTTCCTTCTGCTGCTCTTATCACAAGACAACTGTCAGAGCTGAAAAGAGAGAACGGTGAGCTGAAGAAGCAGCTGTCAGAGCTGAAAAGAGAGAACGCAGAGTTGAAGAAGCAGCTGCTGGAGCTGCAAAGAGAAACTGCCGAACTGAAAAAACCACTCTCTCAAAGGAGGGCAAGTGTTAAAAAAAATTGTCCTTTCCCCATGTTGAATTTATAAACACGCTGAACTTTTTTCTTTTTTTGTGCCACAGGTTTCTCCTGGACAGTACCAAACTACTGGGTAAGCATCTTTCTGCGTTTATGATCACAAACTGCGAGTTGTTAGAGGTCAAATCATTCTGTGACGTTTTCCGAACCGCAGCGCTCAGAGGGTTTCGCTCCCAGTTGGCGTCACCTCACCAGGTAAACCCAGTGATTGAAGCTCAGAACCTGTTTAGGGTTGCTGTCAGTTTCTGTGCTTTAACAATTAAAATGGCCCCATGTCTGTTTTTAACAGTTACTCCTCGATCAAGACCAGTGAGGTAGGTTTTTTTTTTAAATCTCATAATTGCTTATTGTACAGATGCACCTATAAAAATTAGAATATGATGAAAAATGCCAATATGTTTTGTCTCTGATTTCAGAAAGTGGAAATCGTGTTTTCTATAGATTTTATTGCGCAGAATTAGGGCGGGACAATATGGATGAAAATTGTATCATGATGTAAGTTTCATATCAGTGATTATGGATAAATATTGATTAGCTTTAAATATCCAAAGTTTCCTGTGTGAGTAGTGGACAAGAGAACTGTATTCCAACATATTCTTAGAAGTGGAAGGAGAAAGTGCGGTATGACACGGTGCACCACCAACATGGAGAACCATAGCCGGGGGAGGATTTATTAGGAAAAAAACCATTCAAGAATTTGGGGAAGAAGTGGACTAGTGTGGAGTCGGAACATCAAGAGCCGCTACGCATAGATGAATCCTACAAATGGGCTGCAAGCATCTTACATAGGTCAAGGAGAAAGAGAGTTCTTGTTTTATATTTCTTATTCACTACAAACAAAAAAATTGGGACTCTATCAACATGAAGACTTACAAAAAGATATCCACTGACGTAAAAATACGCAAAATTGCATGGATGAAAAACAGCAGAAAGTTTTAATTTAAAAGGAGACCCAACTAAGTACTGATTGCAAACAGACTTTTCACAAGCCTGACATTTCACATTGTAATATAATTTTCTAAGAAATTTTTGAGTTTTTGTCATATGCAACAGAGAGGCATGAAAATAACGATTTGAAATATTTCATTCTATGTGTAATAAAGACATATGTCTTTATTACACATTATTATTGACGTATGTCTCTAACAGTTTCACTTTCTGAAATGAGAAAAAATATATTGAACTGTTTAACATATTACTAAGATTTTTTTTGAGATGTACCTTTTCCCTCAGTTTTATACAAACTCATCTCAATAAATTATACTGTCATTTATTTTAGTAATTTAATCCATTCCCTTTGGGCTTATTGAAGTAGTTTTGAATTTAATTTCAATAGTCACTAGTTAATTTTGATGATTATAGTTTGCTGAAAATAAATACTCTGGAAAGGACAAATGGAGGCTATTTAACGTAGTGATATTATGGTATGGCCTTCACCATCATGTGGTTTAGCAATCATCAATCTGTCTACTTTCTTTTAGGTAATCTGTTTTCACAAGCCTCTGCAATATTCAAATTGTCTGAAAAATTGATTTTGGAGTTTTCATTAGCTGCAAGACATAATCATTTACCAAAAAAAAAAAAAAAAATATTGGAATTTGTCACTGTATGTCACATATTATGATTTTTCATATTTCATAAATATGCAATGAATATTTGCAAATTGCATATTTAATGCAATGAAATTAAATAACTTTTCAATGACGTTCGGATTTCCTGACATGCAGTTGTAAAACACTCTAAAATGCATCTTGCCTCAGTCATGTAGGCTCCGGAGAGTCTCAGAGGTGGACCAGGGATAGAGGCATTTCTCTCACTGTAAGAGTGGATTCATTTCCAAGTTTACAAACACTTGAACATTTTTCATCTTTGTTGCATGAAATTTAAAAACGGTTTGATTCTACTTCCTTTTAATCAGACTCCTGGATCCATTGCTTCCATCTCCAGCCACAGCTCTCTTCATGAATTCAGTGAGTTAATTCATTTAATCGACGACTTAATTCAACGTCGATCATACAAATGTTGATTTAAAAAACAAATTATACAATTTGTCCGTCTTTTCCCGTTAAGGAACGTCACCATCTTTTGGCACTCCTACACGGTAAGTAACAACTTCCTGGGATCTTTTGGCCTTGAAGCCTCATGTCACAAGTGATTATCGGTAAGAATTTTTCCACCATAGAAATGAGTCAGTTCATTTGTCCTTCCCAGAACCCAGATCTCTGGTTTCCAGTTCCCATTTATGAATGGAATCTCACTTCACTCACCCAGACAGTGAATAACTCACCGCTCTTGCTGGGAATGCCTTTGATGTGAATGACACCCACTAGTTGATTTCTTTACGTGAGCCTGACCAACATTCTTAATCTTTGTAAAGGAAGGGGTATTCCCCAATGTTGAAACACCTTGCCGTATTGTTCACCTGGATTAAAACCTCTACGTAAACTTTGGCTTGATTTTTAATAGTCTACTTCCCTTGAAATGCACGATATAATTATTAGTAAAAGTTGTTTTTATAGGACAATTTCAGAACAAAATCTACACAGCAGGAAGTCGTCACAGGTGTCTGTATTCATAACACACACAAACAAATCTTTGTACACTTGATTATAATGGCAAAAACACTTAGCTATTTTCCAGTGACACAATTGTGCAAATGAGATTTTCTCTTTTCAAACAGGAAAAAAAAAATAAAATAAACTTGAAGACTTTACATGTACAGATTTACATCAACAGCATGACAGTTGCATTACCTTTTCATGAGCAACGGGAGGAAAATCTTTAGTCATACATGCCACTTTGTCAAGTTTCTGGCTGTTTGACCTTTGGACGAACATTTGCAAGGAGCCAAACTCCGTTTAAAGCCGACATCAATTTCTAAAGTCAACAAGAAGTACTCGGATATTGTTAACTGTACGTGAACTTATGACCCCAATTATATTGCTCTGTCACTCTGCTTGAAATGTTACCAGTCTTTAGATTTTGGTTCATCTTCGCTTCTACTTCAAAACCCACCTTCTGCCCACATTTTAAACTATAAAATTACACCCTACGCCTATCAAATGCTAACTAACTCGTCGTCTAGTAATGTAGCAATTCTGCCATCTATGCAATGATGTAATTCCTGCAACCTGGTTCCACCTTTACTGTTAAACATGCTGCAGAATGCAAATGACAAGCAAGGCATTCAAATGATAAGTAAAACACCTCCACAGAGTGAGGAGCAATTTAGGAAATGTTTCGGAGATGCATTACACATATGAGATGTACCGTGCTGTTGTTTTAAAACAAGTTCCACAGCAAGGAGTAAAAATAATGACACTAATCAGGAGTATAGATTGTGAAATACTAGTATATTATTAGCATAGGGGCAGCAGGTTGGAAAACCAAAGTGCAAGATGTTATATTATAAGGAGCAAGTCCAGTGTGCTTTTCATGAATACATTATAATGGCTAGAAAGGAATGATCAGTCAATAGTTTGTCAGTGTAGCCGTTTTTTTTCTGGATCTACAGCTAGTTACCTGATTATGTTTTACTGCTACAAATAGAATACATTAGAAAAAAACAATTGTAGTGATATCTAAACAAAAGGAGGTCAAAAATATAGCAACCCAGTGTAGAGGTTACTGTTCTATTTACAGCAACAGAGCCAGTAGAAATATAATTCAGATCTAAATATATTAGGATAAACAGGAAATGCAGTATATCTATATAAAAAAATACACAAACCACACTTTGGGCTTGTTTAGGGAAGACTGGATTTTACAACCTGCCTTAATTAAAGCAACATGAACCACAGCAATAATCACATGTGTTGTGTTAAAGGTGTGTGTGAGGGGGTGGGCAGATCAGGTTTTGTTTTTTGTTTTTTTTAGTAGAAAAGGTCCTAAGCCACAACAATTTCTTCATCAGTTTCCCCAACTTCTTGAGCCGCAAACCAGTCTCGCACTTGCTGGTAGCTCATTCTTGATTTCTTGCATAGTAGGTCAAGGTCTTTTTCATTTAGCGTGCCTGTCGTAAGGTAATATGATACCAGTGGCTGGATATCGGGAGAATCTGTACTTGCTCTGCTTAGTTTTCGTTTGCGCCCTCCCCCGCCACGAGTTGAGGTTCCAGTGCCGTTTGACAGGCCGCTGCTGCTTTGCTGGGCAGCCAGTTCCGCCAAGAATTGCTCGCGGACGCCCTTCACCCAGCGCAACTGGCCATTTTTGACGGCGTAGCGAGTGTCGCCAAACCACTGAATAACATCCGCCCTGGGTAAACCTGTGAGTTTGACGAGTTCAGTGTATTCCTCACTTGTGGGCCACTGGCACTTCAAAAAGTGCTGCTTTAACACATCCAACTGCTCCTTGGTCTTTCTAGGACGTCCTGCAGGTGTGAGTGCAGGCGATGTGGACGTGGAAGCACCTGAGAAGCAAGTGGCTGGTTGTGAAGGACTGGCTTTAGTTGAATGCACCGACTTCTTTGATGCACGGATTCTGTGTGAATACGTTTTGGTGGGGGAGGCGGAAGGCGGTGGAGTGCGAGAGGGGGAAGAGCAAGGAGAAGACTTTAACTCTACAACTTCTGGCTCAATCTTGCAGGTCTTGGTCAACTGTAGCGGCTCTTCTTCAGTTTCTTGCTCCTCTTTGAAGGTATCTCCAGAAAGTTCTTCAATAACTTCATTTGCTTGTGGCTCATGGAGCTTTTCCCCAAATGCTTCTAGACTGTTTGACAGAAAAGTCTGAAAGAAATGTGAATTTCTGATCCCGTTATTCCGGCTTCCCTCATGGCTTTTCACCCCGTTTACTTGACGGGATTTTTGGTTAGTAAGTGAAAGAGGCTGAGTTTGAGATTGTGTTTCATGTTTACTCCCAACAGAAGCCTGGTGAGAAAAGGTCTGGGCTGCTGCCAGGCTTCCACGACCCACTCTTAGCTGATAACGACTGTCACTGAACCATTTGCGAATGTCATTGCGGCTCAGACCCGTTTCTTCCTGCAAACGTTTGAGCTCAGGCTCTGCAGGCCAGTTCTCTCTTAGGAAGCTTTTGCGCAGGGCAGCGAGTTGAGCTTTTGACTTTTTGTAGCGCCCATGCCGGTACTGTTGCGAAGAGGACTCTGAGAGGTCAGGGGAGACATCAGCTGTTGTGGTCGCTGGAGTGTCTGCTGGTGAGCGGTAGAAATATGAATCCTGAGGAGGCGGGAGACTGGACCTAAAACATGGAGGAGTAGATTTATGTGAATCTGGAGACTCACACTTTGCCATCTTTGTTTCAGGTACAAAACCAATGGGATCACACTCCTCCTCATCGCTGTCCTTTTCCTCGTCTAAGTTTTTGCTCTTGGTTTTTAAATTGGCTCCGTTTGTTTCAGCAGAGTCCTCACAAAGCTCAGGCACAGCCAACTTCCTCCTTGTCTCCTCTATCTCTTCAGAAGACCAGCTGATACCATATTTAATCCTCTGCACCATGAACCACACCTTAACTTTGTCCAATGGCAACACACAGACCCGAGCCAGTGTGCTAACCTCTTTGGACGATGGGTATGGAAACAAGTTAAAGGCATTGACAAGTTCTGGGATTGAGTCCAGTTCTCGGGTCTGATCGGACTGGGTCCATACCAGTTTGAGCCCCTCAGAAACCAGAGGCAGGCACACTACAGAGTTATGGTTGGTGGTGAAACTAGCCACGCCACTGGCACTGCTTTCTGCTGAGCTGGGGGAGTGCCGCAATTTCTTGGAAGAGCGTTTGGTCTCTGCCTTTTCTTCACGCCGTGGCTCCGTCATATCCACTTCAAAAGGCTCATCTAGGTCCACAAGCCGTCTGTCTCTGCCGTTACGTTCGGTATATGACGCCATGTCGGCTATCAAAATATGTTCCGCCATCTAGAAGGGAAAACAAACAATGATGAAGTTTTTTTTTTGTTTTTTTGTTCACCTCTTCTTACAAACTGTCACTTCAAAGATAAGCACAGAGAAGGACAATCTGTTCAAGAAAATAAACTTTTTGTTCTGAATTCATTCTCAAAGTTAATCAGCGGACAAATACACCCCTCTGCCTGTTCCCCTACTTATTCCAAACTCTCTACAAAACTAGTCGTATACTGTGTCAAGGCGCACTCTCCCCTCCCCCCAAAGCGTGGTGAATGACTTTTGTTTTGCGTGAGCTGGGGGGGGGGATTGGTTCTAAAGGGGTGGGAGCACAGGGAATGAAAATCTACAAGGAATCCATCACTGTCTGCTTGCTCACCCTAGCTGGTCAGGCTTTTGTTTCACTTCCAAGTTTCTCAGTCCTGAGAGATGAGAGAGGCCTCTTCACAGGAAAAGATATGGCAACAGAAACCTGCAGAAGGAGGAGGATTCATCAGACTCGTGTCTATGCCCTGGTATATGCTGAAACTAATGTGATCCGAAAATTTAAATGAATAAAAATCTATGCATTTAATAATCCGGCAACAGGTGTTATGGTGGCTGTTAAGAAGGTCTACGTAAATAAAGGTTTGAATAGCATTTAAGTCTTTGCACCACTTTGGATTCAGTAAATACACAAATCTGATGTCTAAAAGTTGATCTGAACTACTTCTCTTAACTTTTAATTTTTGTTCGGGGCAGGTTTATTCGGAACCAATAAGAGTATTTGCGCATTTAGTGAGGTTAGGTTACGCCACGGCTGACCTCAAGTCGCTGGGAACTGGGCTGAAATGTTTTTGAGTGGGACAAACATTAGGTCACAAACCATCGTGTTAGTCATTGGTGACACACACTTAAACCCCAGAGGGTGAGAACATGGACTCTCTCCTCAGTTTCGACACTTTTCCCCAACACAAGAAGATATTTCATTCACGCTTTGTTGAGCTGGGCTCGACAAAAAGCTGTTAAAGTTGACCACTACGCCAGCAACAATAGCAGTCCGGTCTGGCCCCCCTCTTTGTGGCGTACTAACTAAAACGGTTCACACTGCACAGGCGCACTTCGTCGCCAGACACGCTTCAGTGAAACACAAAAATAAACTTACCGAAATCGCCGAAATACCCCGTTAATCCCCGGGGTCCGTTCTGGCGACACGTAAACCAGAAAACCCGAGCCTACTCCACGCTCCGAGGATGTGTAGGATCGAAGTTGGAGGCACCGAGCGAGGAAACAATACCGTCCATCTATTTGGCTGACCCTTGTCTTATTTTTACCAAGCACCTCGACGGATTACGGTCAGGATTCAAAGATACGACGCAACCAAGTTTGTCCCCAGCCGCAGGAGTTCAATCGCTGGCTAATTCTCGGTCAGGGACGCAAATATCCAACTCGGGAGATTAAAAGGCTGAATGTGAGTCGCCGTTTGTTCCTCCCCCTCGGTCGGTCCGTTGCTGCTTTTGTTCTTTAACTGTGAAGTGTTTCCCCCTGTCCGGCCAAACCAACGCGAGGCGGAGCCGAGGACCAGGAAGCCCGGAAGGCCCACATGACTCTCCCCTCGCTGACGGCTGGGTGGGTGTGCCGGTCTGGGCGAGCAGGCCGCGGATTGGAGGGAGAACGGGCCAGTATAATGAATCCGCCACGGAGATCCAATACCAACTGCCCCGCTGCAACCTATGGTGGCATCAGAGAGACGGGAGGCCGCTGAGAACCATCTTTTAAACTGAACGGTTCTTTTTGAGCCAGTTTTGTTCTCTACTGGGGAAGTCTTCCGATGGCCCAATCAGTCTTGAACAGTCACAAACACAAGTATTTGCCATAGGACAAATACGCACAAATGTATAAATATAAATGTTCTTTATGTCAACATTTCTGTTACATGATTGTAACAGAAATTATATTAAAAAAATATAAGACTGAGAAAACATTTGTGAACACTGCAATCAAAATAATCTTAAGTAAACTGATTATTAAAGGGGGGAAAAAACAACCTGATCTTGTGACCCAAATTGTTAAATTATGATTTCACTAATTTCCCACAATAGACCTATACTTTTTTAAAAATTTTTTTTACAATTCATATAACACATTGTGACACTTTCTTCTACTACAAATAAATACACATCTACACAGATATATCATTAAGAAATATCTGTCTACAGGGAGAAATGTTTTAACAGACAATAGTAATCAAAAGTCACTTGAATGTTTGCTTGATTATTGCGTTAATTACCAAACAGTAATTAATGCAGTCTCCCATCCTGCATACGTTATATCCAGTGATGTCAGTAACGTGTTACTTAGTAACGGACCACTATTTTCAGTAACGAGTAATCTAACGTGTTGCTATTTCAAATCGAGTAGTCAATACTTTATATATATATATATATATATACGTATATATATATATTTTTTTTTCTTTCAGAAATGAGTAGGACAAATAAGCAGCAAGAAATTTAAAAAAATCCTTTGTTGAATTGTATTTTAGTTGGAAAAATACATTAGCTGTATAGGCAGGTAGAAAATAAGCTGAAATTTCAGAACGTCAACTGGTTTCTTATTGTAGTCCTATTTTTAACCTGTAAGACATAAAGAACATGAGATGACAGTCCTTCACCGATAAGGGGCGACACTGTTCCTTCTGGCTTATCTATAGCCGTACATCCACCTCAAAGACCCCTCAGGGAAAAATGAGGCTCATTACACGAATGAAGATCCTGCCAAAAAAACAGCTCATCAAGCACAAACAATAACTGCCTGCACATCCAAGAAAAAAAAAAGAGCAATAAAACTAGAAACTAAGCATGAGTGCAGGCTAAATATAACACTACAACTCTACATTCGATGTAAAATCGCTTCTTTTTAGCTGATTGGGTTGAACTTCACGTTTTAATCCTTCAAACATCTTCAGGGAGAATGAGCTCATGTCTGATAACCCAGAGGAACTCCAGTTCCTATTTTTCTTTCTTCCATACAATAGTAATGAAATACATTCTGTGCTTAGTTCAAAAGAAGTTCAACAGTTAGTGTTGTTACAATCACGTTGGGAGGGTTCACCTTTGGCTGACATTAGTGCTACTGTTAAGCTTACTTCATGTGGGCCTTCATTGATACAATTTTAGCACATCTGCAACATTAAATGCTATAATTATTGGTGAACCGATTGAGTCAAGACTACTTCTTTCCAAAAAAAAAAAAAAAAACGGAACATTTTTGTCATTCATAGAGTCGTTTAGCACAGATATTAAAACTGTACAGTATGGCGTTGTGGGGAGTGATGAGGGAACCCATCAGAAGCGTCCGTTAGCCAGCGTCAGTACAAAGCGAGGCAGGCGAAGAAATGAGGGGACGACTGCTGAAAGCCAGGAGAGGTACGGGACCTGGGTCAGGAGGAATTTTAGGGATGTAAAATCTGTTACGTCCCGCCCTGAGAAAAAAAAAAAAAGACGACATATTTTTCTGTGAACTATTGCAGACTACTTTGTTGACTAACAGCACACCTTGTTAGGCAGGTGGTTATTGTTGTATGATTATATGACTGTTAATAGTAAGATAAACTATATTACCATCAATATCTTTAATGCCATATCGCCTGGCCAGGTCACACGTCATGAGCACCTTCCCAGTCAGGGACATCAGATTTTTATCTATCAGACAAAAACAAAACAAGCTTTAAAAAATGCATCTGTGTAAGATGTTAATTTACAGTGACTCTTAAGAGTGCACACATCTCTGTTAAAATTTCAGATTTTGAGACTTAACAATTTGATTTTGACCAATCATTTTCTTCCACCTTCAATGTAACCTATGTCTTGTATGATTCAATGTGAAATAACAAAATCTGGGGGAATATGAAACAAGGAGTAACATGGAGTAAATATTAAATTAGTACTTTATTAAAACAGTTTCTGATTCAATTGCCTCATTCAATCTTTTTGATAGGAGACAATCAGCATCACACACCCTGACATGGTGATATTTGCACTCTCTGTCAAACAAAGTTCTCAATCACATTTACTGACTTACCATTAGCCAGGCTGACGATGCACTTCCCACTTAGTTCTGTAGTTTCCCCATTGGCGAACGCATCTTTATACTGAGGAAAATCAAAGTCAATAGTTAAGAGAGAATTTGGCATTGACCATTTATGCAAACAGACTTGTTATCTAATGGTAGCCTACCTTGGGATTCAAACCCTGAGATGCATCTTTCTGTATTACCAACTGCGATACAAGCTCTGTTTGTACCGGTCCTGGCCACAGACTGATGGAGGTCACTCCTCTGCTTTTCAGCTCAACCGCCATGTCAGCTGCCAGCCTGTCACACTGGAAAAACACAAAACAAAAACAGGTTTTTATGACAGAAATGAGATATATGACAAACTGCATTTTGATATCAAACTGGATGCCAAATTGAATCAAGTGGAGGAACTTACAGCAGCTTTACCAACCCCATACGCCACATTGAAGAGGTAATGCAGTCCGCCCATAGATGAAATGGTCACTATAAAACCATGACCTTGGGCCACCATCAAGCGAGATCCATAAACTGAGAAAAAGTAGTGCCCCCTAAAAGAACACAACAAAAATAACAATAACAACTGAAGTTATAGCTGATCAGAAGGAAATAGACAAGACGAGACTGGCACAATATGATTTAGTGTGTCTGAAAGGCAACAGTACCTCAGGCCTGTGTTGTTGATAGTATCCCAAATAGATGGATCGGTTTCCCAGAACTTCTTACCCATGTTGTCAAAAATATCCTGGAATGACAATTTAAAGTCAACGCACAATGTTCAAATCTTCACTTCCTTTCATTCATTTACTTCTTGTTTTTTCTAAAAAATGCCCACCAAAATAACTTTTACTATTTTAAATCTGTATTTAATATGGAAGCTTTGAGTGGACGTTTCCCGCATATACTTTTTCCAGATGGTTTTCTCAAGATCACAAGTTAACTTTCCAGCAGTTTTATCGAGAAAACAAGTTATTCCAATGGTTTTGTTGAGATCACAAGTTGATTTCTTGATGCTTTTCTTGTGATCACGACATGGTGTGTGTGTTGAGCTTGATTCCATCCTTCAAATGGATTCCACCGATGAAAGGTTTATATACTCCTGCTGTTATGGGATGCATTTGAAGGATAGAATCAGGTTTAACACACCCATCATTTGGAGATCTCAAAACAAAAACATTGGAAAATTAACTCGTTATCTCGACAAAGCCATCAGGTGAAATTATATACATCCTCTCTTGGCTTCCGTAATTTAATACCAAGAACTATTTCATGAGCGTTTTATTGATACAAACCTGAACTCCAGCGTAGGCATTATTCACCAAGATGTCCAGTCTGCCATCCTGCTCTTGTTTGATCCTTTCAAAAAGTGACTTGACGTCTTCCGCTTTTGTGGAATCACAGATCACTGGTACGCCCTTCCCACCTCTCTCAGTCACCTACGTTATAATTAAGGGCGCCAGAAAAATACAACGTACTGACAAGTATTGTGCAAAAGCTTGGCTTGCAAAATAATCTGATTTCATTTAAGAAAAAGAAAGGTTTAAAGTTCACCTCAGCAGCAGTTTGTTTGAGGGTCTTCTCTTGCCGTCCTGTGATGTAAACAGTTGCTCCGGCCTCAGACAGCTGGAGCGCTATTCCCCTGCCGATGCCCCGCGAGGCACCAGTAACTACACACACCCAGCCAGAGAGGGACATGTTGGCCTGCAGGTGGTAAATTTGCAACATAAGCCAATCTTTTCTGACAAATACCACATTTGGACATTTCCCATTTTGATTACCGTATTTTCTGGACTATACGCTCTATAGTATGGTACGATAGAGCGTACCATACTATAAGCCGCACATACAATTAAAAAACCCTCCAAAAACTCATGTGTATGTGTGTATGTATGTATTCCATCTTAAGTTGGGCTGCACCGATTGCAGTTTTCTGGCCGATCCCTGGTTACCAATCTTTTAAGAGCCCGACCTGCTGATTTTGATTTTGCCTGATCTGATTTTTTTTTTTTGTCTGAAATGTTGCTAAATATAGCAAGAAAGTCACTGAGTTGGCAACAGTGGGGTGAATATTGTTAATTGTAAACATGCAGGCGTGATCTTATTGATTCTTGGATGACATTCATGCACATCTATGAGTTTTCCTCGTGGATGTGCAAGAATTAGGACAGCTGTAACAAGTCATTTGTGTCTTAAAAATCTGTTTTTCAATAAAATTTTAGATTTTAATTTTCAATGGAACGAACTTCAGTTTTTGATTGCTACAAGCCACAATCATAAAAATAAGCCAGATAAAAAACATTGTGGGATGTATCACGGAGTGTACTGAATACATATATGATGGGAATTCAATTCCTAAAGTAAATTAACTTTTCAAATTTATTGTAATGCCACCCACAACTGTTCCTGGTTCACTGTCATCCATTACAGTTTCTTCTTGGGTTTCTCCACTTTTATCTGTAGAGTAGTTTTTGATGAAGATGATCAGTTTATTTCAGACATTTCACCAAGAGAAAACCACATATATTTTCTCAGTGTAAATGTGACACCTTATTGCCCACCACACATACACTAATACATGCAAATAAACTTGTTTGCGCATACAGTTTATCCTGGCTTACAATGGTGCATTAGCTTCACATTTACCGTATAAATAGTTTACATAATTTTTCTCTCAGTTCAAGTAAACATCATATTTGTAGAACCACTGATTAAAGCTTTAAGATAATTTAGATGAGACTAATGTCTATGGGTTATAAGGGAGGAGTTGCGTAAGTGCCACGCTGCTCTGTTGCTTCTTGCTGTCCAAAGTTCACTGGAAGTCAAATCGTTTTCTGCCTTACCAAACCACTTTAGGTCCAGTCATCATTAGTCAGCAAAAAAGTCAACTTGCCTATATTATAACAACGAAATATGTATGCAATCATAAAGTTTATTTAATCAACTTTATAGTGAGGATTTCTTATGCTTTAATTGTTGATCAACTACATGAACTGTATTTATTTATTTTTTTAACTTTAGGTAACTAGTTTTCCCTTTAGTAAAATCCATCGTCGTTCATCAGTTGCAATCATTGTGATGCTAACTTTTTTCCATCCTTACTAAGTCCTGCTGAAGATAAACGGTTATTACAAGCGAATATTATTTTCAAAAAGAATACATAACATTTTTTAGACTAATTGACATAACCTATTAGTTGTGTTTCTTTGGGCAGCACACTAAAATTTAACACACACAATGGACATTTCTTTAGAGCTATATTGACAAAGTGAAAAATTATTTTAAAAATGAGACTAACTTTAGAAAATAAAGCAGCTAAGCTGTTGTTTTACCGGGATGAAAATAAGGCTAACCTTGTAGCAGAGAGCGGCGGATCTGGTTTGTCTAGTCCCTGTTGTCTGTTGCTGTCTTTTCCGAGGAAGAATGAGAGTAACTGGGAGTGTTGGTTTTCGGAGGACTGTCGATGTTGTTTTGATGACATCACAAGTTTGTCACCACCAGTTTGTTACACGGCTATCCAAAAAAAAAAAAAAATATCGCGAGAGAAACGTGGTGAAAGTATCGCGAGAGCATTTTAAAGCGGCACAATGGCACGATTACTTCATGTAGTTTCTATATTTTTATACATTTTTAACAGACAGTCACAATTTATTATACATTTTTACCCGTGGAAGACTACAGGTCACAGTTAAATTGCAAAATGAGTGAATTATTTTGAACGTCAAGCGTGAAAATAACTTTCGAAACGACACCACAAGATGGCGCTGTTTATTAAACAACTTCAGAAAATCCTATAATGCGTTAGGATTACAAAACTTGTTTTTGTTACTAATTTAGAAAAAACACTCTACTGGCTATATTTAATCATATTATTATTATTGACTGTTTCCAGATTTAATTTTGATGAGTCAATTATGAAATAGTAAGGCTTAACAATATTACCATAAACCATAAAATTGATCACAAAATAACTATTTACTGCTATACAGCTGGTGATCAACTGAACTGGTGGAAAAATATGTTTTTATTTTTATTTTTTTAAAGATAGACTATAAGTGCCTTGTGAAAGTATTATTTACCCTTCAACATCAGAATAAAGTAAAATTATACTTTATTGTCCCTCTGTTCAAGAGTCACAGCAGCAAGTTAAGTTAGAAATTTGTATATTTCCACAAAAGCAATATAAAAACAATAGTAAGAGATTATACAGTAAGGGCAAATTTACAGTGTAAGAAAAATAATATAAAAATAATATTAAAAACAGTATACGCTAATGATAAGAAATGTACAGCTGTGTAGGGTTTTTTCAAATCAGGAACAAGCGTTGAGAAAACCGCAAAGCTGCTGAAACACTGAGTTCCTTTAAATTTGTTTAGAGTTACCTTTGATTTATAATAACTGTCCACATAGGAGAAGGATCTAAAATTAAGGAAAACAAAAGTGTACTTGAATAGTTGTTGTGGTAGTTCAGGAACTTGCACTCATAGGCTTAGCAATCCCAACCGTCTGCAAAGACGAGAAGAAAGATTAGAATGAGATTTAGACACACCAATGACTCAAAGATGAAATAGGGATGTTATGAAAAGTGAACTTCTCATCCTCACGGGGACCCAAAGGTCTTTCAGTTAGTGACTTTGCCAAACAACTAAGACAAAGACAAAAACAAAATACTTCATATTTTTTGTGAACTGTATGAAGCTTAGCAGAAATTAACAGTATTTGTGTTGAGGCTCCAGTGATCAAGTTCACTTCAAAACATAACAATCTGAGACAATGAAGACAAGCCTTAAGAAATGAAAGGCATAGTTACATTGCTTTGCATGACGGTATTAAAACTCTACAATATACTCCTCTATTTGTTTTGAGCTTACTTTTGCCTCAGCTAGCATTCATTTCAGTCCAGTGGAAGTACATAGTTCAGTAAGGCTTGGCTTCATTCCCAGACAACTTATTACACACCAGGCTCACCAGTGATATACAAATATAGGCCATATTTGCTACAGAGTTCTGGGGTAGGGGAAACTTTTAAAGGAGTCATCCACTAAATGTGTTCTTCAAAGAATGAATTAACCTAAGAGCACCTCATCAGCCATCTATATGTTTGGTGTTCACTAAAAATCACTCAAATAAAAAAAAAAAAATTAAAACTGACTTGTCTTTAAGTAACAGAATAATCTTACTGAGTTAATTTTGTTTTAATCTAAGGTTGTATTTGCCCAGCTATATTGTTCAAACCATGTCTTTCACTATTTCATGAATGCCAAAGCCTTTATTTTTGCTGGTCTTATTAAGAAGGCTGCACCCTGACAACCAAACTATCATGACACCAAATATCATTTCATGACTTCTGAGTGACTTTTGTATTGTGCAAAATCCGGTTTATGTAATCATTTTAAATATGCTGTCAGCCATTTTATTCATGGTAAAAAAAAAAAAGCAATTCCCAGCTTATTTTGTTGAGTTTGAACATGTTTTTTCCTCTCTCCAATTCGTCCAATGCCTTGTTCTTATTTGCCTGGCACCTCTTTGTTTGTTCTCCTAATGGACAGTCACTGGGCAATTCTGGAAAGTTTTCTGGTACACACAACATTTCTAATACCTTCTTGCATGTGTGGCAATATTTGCTGATTTGTGAACAACTCCAATGGAGTGGCAATCTGTCTAGGCAATTTGTCAAAGTTAACCTAAACAAGTAGATTGACTGTTGACACATTGCTGGTTGTCTAGTTAACATGTTGTTAATCAGTTTCATTGGTCACATAATAATGATTTGATACGATTTGTTCTTGTCCTTTATTTTATTCTTTCTCCTGTTTGGTTTCTTTCCATGTACACTAAAAATAAATATAAAAAGTGGCTCTTGAGTATTACAGCATAAACAGAATAACTTCTTTTTGTACATCATTCCAGGGGATGTCCGATTGTTTTTCTGCTTTCTGTGTGCACCTACTTTTACACACTTTGACCAAAATGACTTTTTGTCTGATGTACCTGCAATGTTTGCTTGAGGTAAACAGTATTGACTGCAGTAATCTCAGTGATGAAACTTTATTTAATCTGAATGGACTTACCAGAAGAGCATGTTATTTTACTACCAGTGCTTTGGGCCAACATTGTGGGAAAAATTTTGTGCTTAAATGTTTCTTCTTCTTTCTTTCTTTTTTTTTGCTGTAGTTATTGCCACATACCCCTCCAACTCCTGTCCCACCTTTGACACCCCCACCCTACAGTGGGTTGGTGTGCTGGCGTTGCTTTTTTCCATTTTCTTTTTTTGATGACACCACAACTCTTTAATGGGTGTGGACACATTTACAAATGCAACTATTGCACATACTGTACAGGTCATTTTCAAGTCATACTCCCTGAACTTTCTCTGTTTGCAAAACTATACCCAGAAATAATGTATTTATTTAATTGTTATTATTGTTTCAATTTATCTCCCTCTAGTGGAAAGCACTTTGGATAAACATCTTGTATTTTAAATGTGATTTATAACTAAAATGAACTAGATTGGATTGGAATAGAGTCATGAACTATCCGGCAGCATCATTCCCAACTCACAGCAAACACGAGGAAGAAGGTGCACTGGTCTGATAATTGTTGCAAACAGTAACTTCTAATCAAAGCGGACAGAAATCACATGCGGGGTACCCCAAGGCTCAGTCTTAGAACCTCTCGTATTCAAGAAAAAGTATCGACTCAGTCAAGTCTAACATTACGGTGAACCAGAGAGGTTAACAAAATGCAAAAGTCTCAACGCAACAACAAAAGCCAAAGCAGAAGTTATGTGAGTTTTTTTTTTTATATCTTCTGTTTTAACACAACCGTTTTGCTGATGTGTTGTGGCATTTGCACTTCGTTGACCTTTCTGGGCCACCGTATATTTTATAGATGCATCCCGAACTTTTCAGATATGTATTTTTTTAAATCTTTGCAAACCATATATATCTATCAGATAAGATCATGAAAGCCTGTTCTTTTCCAAAATGTGAACAATCAAGTGGTATGAATACTTTTGCAAGGCGCTGTACAATGCCTCTAAGTTTATGGTTGGAACTTGACAAAAAAATTAAAAAGTAAAAGGGAGCACTTTTCAAAGCACTGTACATCTTTTGATTTTACTATTTTTGAAATAATCTCAATACTTCCAATTAAAAAAAGGCATGATGTATTCCTTGGTTTTCATTTCTTTTGAATATTTACTAGAGTGTATCACTCTCCTGGGTTAGCGGAACCACGGCAACCTTTTCACTTTTAACCTTAGAATCAATTTGCTCCTCCCTTTACGGGAAGGCTGGACCTACTCATGGTATTGGTCATCCAGTGGGATAAAAAGAGCACTGCTGCTGCTGCAAGTCATTACAGTCTAGGAGCAGAACAATGGCTGGAGGTTCTAACTTCATTTGGGTTCCCTTCCTTCTCGTCTGTGTCCTCCCTGCGTCTGACAACAGACACGGTAAGAAGCAATGCTTTCCCGTAATGTTTCCAGTAAATATGGCATTGAAACATTGGTTGAAATTTGAATCATTCTTTTGTTTCAGTGCCGTATAAAGTGGGTGAGTTTGTCAAGAACACTGGAAATCCACCGCTGGACGAGATCCTGTCCAGGATTCCCGTGAGTCCTCACTGATTCTGACTTTGTTCATTAATAGTGCATGTAAAGAAAGTAGACAGCCTAGATTATGTGATGGAAAAAAATAAAACCATGATGATCCGTTGTAAAACTTTTACCATTTTTTGAAAATAAACAAATATGCAATTAATGGAAAAAAAAAATAACTTTATGAGAAAGCCACAGTAACCTGGTTGCACAAATTTTCACACCCTGAAACTCCTCTAACGGTGAAGTATATTTGGATTTAATTTCAGCATTCAGTCATCTTTCAATTTGACTCAAAATTAGACAACTACAAGCTGAAAAAATGTTGCAATTTAGCCTGCAGCACTCAGTCAGCAGAGTTGAGAAATCTGCGATCGACAATTCAGGGCAATGGAAATATTTTCTTAACACACGTTTGAGTGTTGTTACTGAACATGTCACACAGTTTGTGCATAAAATTCGAACAAGGTGACATGTTCAGTAACAGCAGAATAACATACCATGTCATAAAGCTCAAAACATCTCGAACAGATTTCCTCACATCGACTCCAGTCTGATTGTGTGATGCTTTCAAGTCACACCTTGTGCTATGAATATTCTGTGCTATGAATTATCACATATCCAGTGAAACCTGTCATTTTACTGAGGTTTTGCACAATTTTTATATCCACTGTGTTGCTACAACAAAAGTTGTGTGTTGTAAATAATTGTTTTTAATGTATTTATCTCAGATATCCTTGCCAAATGGAACTGATTTCGACAATGTAAATGTGACTGTATGTAATCACCTCTTTTCATGCTAATTTGAATGTTGTCTGTTATTTGGGTTCTTCTAATCTAATGCCTTTCATTCTCTTTCAGTCAATAAAAATCAAACTTTGCACTGGTGAGTGTATTCTTTATCCATGTTCCAGTTCTAATCTGACGCATGCTTACGGGTTTTCTCTTTTGTTTTGTAAGGGTTCGAAGAAAACTTGGATTCCCTGAACAAGCAGCTTCGGGAAGCAAGTCAGCGTAACAGTCAGCTGGGTGAGTAGACGGTATGTCCTTTGGCGGGTTGGAAAGCTCCTTTTTGCGTTGTTCTGCTTTAACCTGCCCTCTCCATCGCAGACGGGGAAGCCTTCGAGTTGAGACGGGAGGTCAGGCAGCTGAAGCTGAAACTCTCCACCTGCAGTTTGGCTGTGACGTCCGTCGCCGGCTGTAAGATCATGCCTGAAAATCCTGCTTTGCACCCTCTGACCACTTCTTCAGAGGTGGCTTGAACAGGCAAAATGTTCAAATGTTTAGTGTGTTTCCCGACAGCATACCACACCCAGCTGCAGACCAAACTGAAGCACCTGCTGGAGGTGATTGACAGTGAAAACATTCAAGGTAAGCCTAAATTTTAAGGTAATTTTCATCTTTATAATGCTTCATCATACTGCATTTTTTCTTAAAAAATATCTTATAGTTTTGAAGATCATGGCTCTGACTAGGGATGTTAGATCTTCACGGAGGAAGTTTGAAACCGCTGTTAACTCAAATGGAAATTCAACCGAGATAACAGGTGGGACGTTTTATTCATCCATTCATCGTTTCCAGTTTTTCAAAATATTTTTGTATATATATTACAGTAGGATTAACGTCATTCAAAAAAAGGAGCATAAATATCATGAGCTTTTTACATCATTTGTCACGTAACAACCGCAAACTCCTAATAAAAATTAGGATTTTGTATAATAGACCAGCTGAAAGTAGTGAAGTCAATTGTGAAGTCAAAAGAAAATAACATGTGATTACAGTCAAAAATTAACAGAAATATTTTGGTTTAGTTAGTCATAGAGTAAAAAAAAGTAATATTTTTGCCATGTTATAAGCGTTTTAAACTAAATGTTTCATCCACAAGCTAAATATTCTGCTTAAAAACTATATATTTAGCTTTCAAATTCAGCATTTAGTCATGAAGTTAAATATTTAGCTTCATAACGAAATATTTAATTCCTACTTACGTTGAGGTTTGTAGTTGTAACTTGTGAAAAATGTGATAAAGATTACGGCATTAGAATACATTCATAAAGCACTACAGGTCATGCATTATCAAAACATTTCCATTTTGATGTTTTGATTTTACTGAATTTCTGCCTCGAATAGAAAAGTCTCTTTTCTGATCTCATTTCAAACAGCTTTGCAAGCTGAACTGAGTGCAAAGACCGCCGAGCTCAACGCCAAGAAGCAACAAATCAACAGGAACAATGAAACTTTGGCATTAAGTGAGTTCTTTTTTTTTTTTATTTTGGAAAGATTTATTTCTTTGCTTAAGAGTGAAAACGGTGCTCAGTACATGATAAGTGTAATTTGTGTGTTCAGTCCTAGAGATAATCTCCTTGCAGAATCAGATCTGGGACCTGCAGCAGCCCGAACTGAACAGCAAAACCGCTCTTACTGTCGATGGAAGACTTCTGGGTAAATCGCGCTCTCTTTGACTGAACAATTAGAACAAGAAAGTACACTTGGTATCCGTTAAAGTGATGCTCTAGTTTTAGAGTTCACCCATAAACTCAATCTCATAATGCAGACTCTTTATTCCCCTCAGCGCTACAAGAGCTTCTGGAGAGGAAGCTCGCCGAGCTGCAGCGCAAAGAAGACCCAGTCTCTATTGGTGTGTAAGCCTCTAACTACATTTGCCAGTGTCTCTTTTCTTTTTTTTATCCACAATTTTAAAGTCGTAAAAAAAAAAAAATAATAATAACCTGGTATTTCTAATCGATCACATGGACATGATTGATCAGTGCTGGAGCTTATTTCTGTGCGCCATACGATCACGACGATGGAGAAAAGGATCAAGATCCTGACGGAGGGATCCAAATCTAAACTTCTTGGTGAGTTTGTGTTTGCATATCACCAACACATATCTTGTTCAGATTTTGCTTGTTGAGCTTGATTTTATTTATTTATTTATTTTTTTAATTTTACTTTCAGATGCTCAGAGGGAATTGAGGCAAAAGATTGAGCAACTGAAGAGAGCAATCTTGCTGCTGAGTGGACGGGAAAATGACAAGAATCTTAGTAAGCCTGCACTCCTACATCTCCACTCAGGTTCTTGTTTTACGTTTGCATTGACCCATTGTGTTCTTGATTTGGATTTTTCAGCCAGGGAGATCCTGAGGCTCCAGTTTGAGGTGGACCGTTTGACAACGTTAGTTTCAAATTACGAAGAGTCCCTGGAACCCACCGTCTCAGGTGTATGGGCCGATGTAAACCAAAACAGCAACACGCAAAGCAATGGGCTTTATTTATGACTGAAACAATTCATCTGATTAATTGTGATGAATCGATAATTGAAATAATTGCCAACTGATTTAGTAAGCGATTAATTGTTAACTGGACTATACTGACGCCAAAAAAGCAATTTACTGAAGGAATAAGACACTGAGAGCACAAATTAAGCCAAAACTGTACAAAAATGTAGATACATTTTTTATTAAAAAATAATTTTTAAAACTCTGTCCTTAAATTTGTTCAACTCAAATCTCCTCAAATGACTTAGTTTAAGCTTCATAAGCAAAAAAAACAACTAATTCGCACCTTTTGCTATCTAATTATTTAATTTAAAAAAACACATTTAAAATTGTTGATAAAATTTTTTAATTTGTGCCTTTTTGTCATGTTTTTTGTAACATAATCATATTATCCACAAGTCTTGATCTTAGTTCAACTGAAAATGCAGAAATGTGTTAAAAGGAATGTTTTTCTTTTTCCATTGAAGCCATAACAGAGAAACTGGAGGTGCAAAAGAAAAGAGAGGTCGTTTTGCAGAAATCGCTGGAGTACACAGACCACGCCATCGCACAGCTGAGTGAGTAAGAGTAGAAAGAGGAGGGATCTCTGCCTTTGGAGAATGTTTCCTATATTTACCATAACAAAGCCAACAAGTGTGCACTTTTACTTTGACCAGTCATGAAAGTAATCGGTATCATGGAGGAGCTGACGGAGCACAAGGAGACAGCAACTGGTGAACAGCCCGGTGAGCGCGCCTCCGCTTATTCTTAAAGCGCATCACTTTCAACATTTATTCTTATTCGAATGTTTCTGCAGATATCCTGACACTCCTTCAAACCTACAAACGAGACTACACCAAAGCTCTGAATGAAATAAAGAGTGAGTCTTATTCTGTGACATCAGTGGCTTTTTGTGAAATAAATTGTTTGATAACCCGACTGCTTTTGTGTTTCTGTACAGATCTGAAAGAGCAGCTGCGCCAGACACGTGAGCAGTGCTCGGGACTTGAGGAGCGATACATCGGTGAGCGGCTTTTCTGACCTTCTGAGTCGTGTCACGGTTACACTCCTGATCTAAAGTCCTAACCTGTTTCTCCCAGCGGTAAAGACTGAACTGGAACAGAGGATTGCACAGCTGAACAGAACTGAAGACTCTGAAGCTGCCTTCTGTATTTATTTCAGTTTTAATTTTTTTTCCAAACGTTCCTATTTATTAAAGACAGATGTGAACTTAAAGTGGTTTCTTCTTACAATACTTGTCATGTACATTATGCTTGTCTGTGTCAGTTGCGAGTGCAGTACACCTGCACGGTGAAATCGTAGCTTTAAAGAAGGCGATCGCAACATCGGCTAGTAAAAAGGAGATTATAAGTGAGTACCACTTATCTTTATGAATGTAGTTTCAACCTTCTTGACAGCGAGATGTTTTAATGCCTTTTTTTTTTCTCCTCAGGGCTGCAGAAGGAGCTGCTGCAGAAAGAAGAAGAACTAAAAGCCAAGACTGCAGACATAGAGAGACTGGTTCCCAACTCACAGATAAGTGAGTCCACTGTGATGTGTCCAGATCATATGGAAAATGTTTCAGCTGGTATTTTCTCTCCAGGTGGTTTACAGACAGGCAGCTTTGTTAGCACCTAAATTATCCCTGGTTAATGTTTTATAAGAGTTAAAACAGTCCCATTTATGGAAGGAAAATCCCCTTGCAGCTGGAAACCCTCAAAATTGTTGCCACAAGTAACAATTATTTCAGTAATCGATTATTTTATACATTTTTCTATTGATTAATTGTTTAATCAAACCGACACATTCTGCAGGTTTTCATTTAACTTCTTAAGCTTTTTACATGCATTATTAGAAATACTTTTGCAGAGACAAATAAACAAATAATAAAATTCCCTTTTTGAATTTAATTATTTGTCACTTGAGGAGCTTTTAGTAAAACATATTTACAGACAAAGGGTATTTTCTTATCGTAAGTGCAGAATGTATAAATATTTTACGCAATTTTGGCTTAATTACTGCTCTGCATATGTTGTTTTTTTTCAACAAATGGCCTTTTTTGATTCTGTCCAGTTAACCATTAATCGCTTACTAAATTAGTTAACAATTACTTCAACAATTGATTAATCACAATTAATCTAATTAAGCCAATTAATAATTTAATCACGATCAGTCGTGATTAAATAGTTAAATTATCAATATTTTCTACAGATTGTGAATTGTTTTCTGCCAATGAGATCCTTTTTTGTTGCAGCTGTGCAGAGGCAGGGCACTGTGCACGCAGCATTCTCAGTGCTAAAAAGCCCCAAAATAATTTATTTGGAGACCTGCAAGCAGATCTAATCAGGATGTTTCTCAAGTTTCGAACATGTCCAAACAGTCAGGAAACTCTCACTGCGTTCTTGATGGACCCCAGGAGGTCCCTACTTGACAACATCTATGTACTTTTTTAGACGGCTGTTAAAAGGCCCCACCAAGATTTCAGCTCTGTTATTCCCATTTACATTTATGTTTCAGTTTTAAAGATTATGGAGCTGCAAAATAACATCTGGACTCTTCAGAGCAACGATACCAATGAGGCGACCAGTGAGATATCAGGTACTACTCGTTCAGAGTTAAACATTTAATGTATCACAAATTCCTTAATTTACTCCACATTAAACTATTTTGTTTTTTTTCAGAGTTGCAAAGGAGACTGGATGGTCTGCTGAGTGAGATAGATAGCACAGACCAGGAGACCCTAAAACACAGCGAGTGAAACAGTTTCTATCACTTTCATTCCTCTAATGAGCACATCTCTGTCCTTCTTTGGTTCATTGTGACATTTAATAAAACAAATGTAGTTTCTTTCTAGACTCTTGACTTTGTGTTTTGCGTTTCAGTGATGACAATCCTGAACCTGCAGAGTCAGGTGGAATATCTTCAGAAACAGCTGTCGGTGACCGAGGTTTTGCAATCCCACACGATTACCCGTAAGTGCCTCCAGCAAAATGAAATGATAATTAATATTTTAAATGTTGCTTCAGCACCACACACCTACAGAAATGTTACAAAAATAAGTGGATGAAAACCTGTTAAAAGTTATAAATGACTTCAGAATATGATGGAAGTTTAACTCCCAGAAGGTAAACAACCCTAGACATTTGTGGAAATAATTACAAGTTGCTGTTCATACTCAAACCTCATTGAGCTTGAACTATTTTTTTTTCAAAGAAATATAGTCAAAAACAATAAATGTACAAAAAGAAATAAAAATAATTGTGGTAAAGGGGCTAAGAAGTGTTTAGCACACTTCTCAGATTTTTATTTGTAACAAGAAAAACAACAACAAAAAAAAAAAAATTATATATAGTTTTCCTTAACATTCACAATAATGCAATATTTTGTCTTGGTGTATCACACAAATGCGGAAGAGGATTAAGACCACTAAAAATATATATATATTTTTTTTCCTTGTATTTTGACCATTGTGAGTGCATTACTGATCTGTTGCAAATTACTAATATTTTTGAATTCTTCCCACAATCAGAACTCAACAAAGAGCTTGAAATCAAGCAGAGGCAGCTACAAAAAGCTTACTTGGAGATGAAGGAGAAGAACAAGGAAAACGGCGAACTGTGTAGGTGAAGCGAGAAAACGCTGCAATCTTTATCTGATATTAACATTTATGTGTGCTTTATCATTTTGTTTCTGCTTTATTCAGTGGTAAACATCTCTGTACTGCAAAGCAAACTCAGAAAGCTCAAAAAGGAAAAGGAGAGTGAAGAAGAAAAAGCCGTTGCCACGGTGTCCAGTGAGTGGGCTCCTTGTGTTTCCGTTATTTGTGGCTCCTTTTTAAGATTGGAAAGAGCGTATGTGGCGTATTTATTCCTTTTGTGTTTACCTGATGCTTCGTAGAGCTGAAGGATCAATTGAAGATGACAGAAGAGGAGAATCAGGAGCAGCAGAATTTGATCAAAAGTAAGTTTAGTAAATGCATAGGCTGCTGCGAATATATGTAATTTATAAATAATTTAAAAAACATTTTTATTTCTACCAGCTCTGCAGATCAGCTTGAACCAGACTCAATCAGAGTGTTCTGCAAAAAACGAGCAGGAAATCCAAGGTGACTCTTACGTCTTTTCATCCCTGCTGGAGGAAATGTTATGAATTCAAAACTTATAGTAATTGATTTTACTTTTGGTAGACCTGCAGAAAAGTTTGGAAGCCAAGATTGAGGAACTCAACAGCAAATCCGATACAGTTACGTCTCTTGGTAAGTCGGAAAGCTGTGCGTATCTTTCCTATGATTTGGAAGATTGAAGGATGTCGACACTAAAGAAAAGCATGTATTTGTTTAAGCTCTTCGAGTTTCTGCATTGACTGCGCAGCTGGAAGAACTAAAGAAGCAGCTGGAAAACTCTGTTTCCCAAACTAAAGCTGAAGGTGGGTTTGCATGAACCGTGCACACAAATGTTGTTGTTTTAGCTATCTTAGTTAAATTACTTAAAGTGTTTCTTCAGGGACCCATATCCTGTTCTTGTTGCTAAAAATAGACTAAAAACGTTTATAAAGTAACTAAATAAAAAGTTGTTGCCTCTCACAAAAAAAAAAAAAAAAATTTTTTGTATTTCTTACAAGTACACAGTTCAATATTAAGCTAGCTGGCTGAAAAATATTTCTGCTTTTTTTAAGAACTTCAAAAAATTATTGACCAGAAAAGTGCAGAACTGGACAAAGTGACAGAAGAGCTGGAACAACGAAGCACACAGGCCCAAAGATGTAAGATATAAGCCAATGACTAAATAAATAAATGTCTCTTTTGAATGACATTTGTGTGAGTCGACTAAAAATATGCGACTCTTTCAGTTTTACAGATCATTGCTGTACAAGTAGAGATTGATCGATTGGTAACTGTGGCCTCAAACGGATCAGATTACGCCAAGATCCAAGGTGAGTAACAAACACGCAGCATTGTGGATACGTTTATAATTTAATATAAACTTAAAAAACAACTAATTGTAACTGCAGGTCTCCAAGATCATCTCAGTTACCTGATAGAAGGAATTCAGGACACAGACAATGAGAACACAAAGCTAAGTAGGTATCAATGAAATGAGTGGTGCACTGCTGAGCATGTGCAGCAGCTGATCTGATATGATCACATCTTTCTCTGTCAGCATTTAAAATTTTGGCTCAAAAAGACGAAATAGCCACACTGAAGAAGGAGATGGAGAATCAACTGGGAGCGCAAGCTGAGAAAATTAAAAGTGAGGCAAATATATATATATATATATATATAATAATAAAACATCACATGGACACACCTCACGCTTTCTTTTTCTTTATTTCCTAGGTCTGGAAAATCAATTGGAGTCGGTCAGAAATGAGATAAAAAAGAAAACCAATTTGCTGGAGACGTCAACCTTGAGAATTGCGAATCTGTGTGAGTATTTAGTCCTTTCAAAACTAAGAATAAACTAGATAATAAAAAAACATTTAAGTCACTGCCTTGTTTATTTCTTTTAGCTGCTCAGATTATGGAACTGAATGAGAAAATCGAACCACTGCAGGAGGAAATATCAGACCTCAATCAGACGTATGCTGAAAACCTCGCAGGTAAAGCGATAACTAATACATTTATTTAAAGGTAAATTGTACTTTTGGCTCATATGCATGTATTTCTAAATCTCCAGAACTTCAAGGGAAACTCAATTTTGCTCAGAAGAAACTGCAAAACACTGAAGCTCAGCTCAAGGAGGCAGACGCAAGGAATTTGAAACTAGGTACAAACTCCTGTCATGTTCTAGTTTTTTTGTTTGTTTTTAATTTGCCACTGGAATAACTGTGTTTTTTTCTGTCTCTGTCAGTAATGGATATCGCCAATCTCAGGGCTGAGCTGAAAAAAGCGAAGGAAGAAACTTCTATAACTGCTAAGAAGAAACTTGCTGGTTTGTTATTATTTGAAAGCAATAATATAGAAAATACTTACAAAAGTTTTTTTTTTTTGATAAAAAGTTTTGATGCTAGGATGAGGTGGAGGGGGTTTGGTCATAGAGAAATTGCTTTAGTTTATGAAACTAAAGCAATAGAAACACGAGTCACATGAGTCACATGATCAATGACCGGATGTTGCCACTGGCGCGAACCACGAAGAAGACGTGAACAAACGTACTCACGCCTGATTTAAATTGTGTTTCTTGTTTAATGGAAATACTGCAATTGCGAAAATTACCTTCTTTGTCGTCAGCGGAATATTGACAAAGTTTTGCGAACATTTGCAATGGAAACGCTGCTGTTGAGACGTTCACAGACCACTGGAAAAAAAATGGATAAAATTACACATTTAACAATTAGGCAACATTTTCACTCTATTTTTACGTCTTGTTCACAGCCGTGCTACTGTAGTTTGTCTGCCAAATAAAGACATGTTTGCAAAATAACAAAATGTGTAAATGTTTAGAGTGTGAATGCTTTTCCAAGTCAAGTCAATAACCCCAAAGAGCATGCAACACTTGATTCAGGCAATTCTTCTCTCTCTCTTTTCAGCCTTAGAACAACAATTAAGAACACAGGATAAAGAAAACAGAAAACTTGAGAGCGCCAATAGAGGTATGGACGATGAGCACTGCTGCTGTACTACTGGAAAAGATCAGTCACTGTTCCGTGAATGAACCACATGCGCGTGGACGTGTTTCGGAAAATAGCATTCGATTTTAAATTGCTTCTGATGCGCTGATCTGAAAATGGTCTCTTGCCGTCTGGTGTTATAATCACTAAAACTCCTTTCTCACTCAGACTTAAAGCAACAAATGGAGGAAACGTGCTGCAACGCCAACACCCACTGTGAAGGTGAGAGGTCAAAAAAAAAAAAGTTGATGATCTACCGTGTCATTTTGTGTTATTTATAGTAAGCGTCTGGTAAAAACAGACATGCAGAGGCAGCTGCAGCAGAGCCAAGAGGATGCGGATCGTCTCCATCAGCAGCTGCAGGAGAAGGACGCCGCCCTGGGAAAACTGCAGCGCGACTTGGAGCAACAGCAGCGGGAGAAGGAGCGGCTGCAGGAAGACTACAACAGTACGTTCACTTCAGAACGACAAGTTAACACGAGCTCAAATCAGAACCAGGATGTCATGCTTTGTTCCTCTCCGCTCAGATGTCGTGGCTAAACTGACCAACGTGGAAGACAGGACCATCTATAACAGTGAGTCACACACAAGAGTCAGGATTGCTAGGAGGCTTAACTAGAGATGCAGTATTTTGATCGATCGTCTGTCTTTAAAGAAGCCGGACTTGCCTATTACATTGTCATGGAAATGTTTTTGTTTGTTTGAAAAGTTACAACAGTGGTGTGACTGTTGCTAACCACGCACATAAAGATGCGTGGTTAGCAGGTGAGCGGGTCTGTCACCGCAGAACAAAACCACACAGCAGCTGCATTTCCATTGATCATATAGTTGGGCAAAATGGAATTACAAAAACAAATTTGCTTCATGGAAACACAACAATCTCAAAAAACTCATGTTTTTCGCCAGAAGGTTTTTGCGTTAGGAGGGGGGGGGTTTTCAGCTACATTATAATGAGTGTATTTTGTAAAATTGCAAT
Source organism: Poeciliopsis paucimaculata (assembly GCA_903067055.1). Classification (NCBI taxonomy): domain Eukaryota; kingdom Metazoa; phylum Chordata; class Actinopteri; order Cyprinodontiformes; family Poeciliidae; genus Poeciliopsis; species Poeciliopsis paucimaculata. The sequence continues at coordinate 52,962 of CAEGAD010043649.1, forward strand.
GGAAACTTTTTTTTTTGCATCACACGAGTCACGTGATCATCAACAACCAGATGTTGTTGATGAAAAAGAGCGCAGTACGTGGTAGGAGGAGGATGACATGGCATGTTTTTTTTTTGTTTTGTTTTAAATGACTTATCACGGGACCAAATAAATTCCTATGTGATTTTAATTGGGTTTCTTATTTAATGGAAACAGAGCAATTACGAAAATGTTTTTCAACTTGAGCCGAATGTCAACAGAGTTTTGTGCACCTTTGTAATGGAAACATAACTACTGGTTGATTTTCTGACCTATATATCGGTGGAAAGATCAGTTTCACGTGTAAGTATAGACCGATCGCCAGTCACCCGAAATTAAAGAAATCTAGGTCGATTTACCAGTGAAACCCTAAAAGTAACACACAGACACCTTGTATTCTGCACGTTTAAACTTAAATATAACAAACACACCATCTACATTTCTCCCATTTCCAGCAAAGACCACCTGGGATCCCAATACGGCACATCCCAGATTAGTTTTCTTTTCCGACAACACCGAGGTATCCACCACCAACGACGTACTCCCGTTCCAGGACAACCCCGGCAGGTTCGACGTGGCCCTGGGCGTTCTGGGCTCGACCGGCTTCTCGAGAGGCCGCCATTACTGGGAGGTTTCCGTAGCTGAAAAACGTTGCTACCACATTGGGATGGTCAGCGAATCGGCCAAGAGGAAAGGATCGTTGTCCTTCAGTCCCGCGAAGGGTTTCTGGACTATAGTCCTGAACAAACAGGGTGAGCTGAAAGCGATTGACAGGAAGCCTGTAACCCTCCAGGTTGAGAGGCTGCCCATTAGTCTGGGCATCCTGCTGGACTACGACAAGGGACAGGTGTCCTTCTACGACTCTGGCTCCAGATCTCATCTGTACTCGTTCTCGGGTCAAGTGTTTACCGAAAAAATCTACCCGTTCCTCAACTACTGCGTTGAGGATGTTGAAAATCCTCAGCCAATAGTTTTGCTGCCTCCAGGATCAACTGACTGGATTAACTAAGCAACACAATAAGTCTGATTTTGGGGCATTTGTCCAACATTTACATGACTTAATAATCAAATATTTTATTGTCTTCGTGAATGATTTTAATTCAATAAATCAACAAACTTCAAAAAGTGTGTATTGACCTCTGACTGTCATCTTCCAGGTGTAATAAACGTCACTATTTAAAAAAAAAAAAAAGTATACCTGTATAGAAGAAACGTTTTAATGAATCTCAACCATCCAACTTCATAAAACAAAGCATGTTTTTATTATAAACATGTTGGCCTGGAGAAACATTGCAAATCACTGTAGAAAAAAACCCACTCACGTCAAATGATCACATCACAGTTTAAACAATTACATGGGTTTGAAAAAAAAAAAAAAACAAGATTCCTACAAGGTCTAGAAAAGCAGAGACGCACCAATCATTCTCAGATCGGAATCATGTAGTTTTACAAGTGATCGACGTGTCGGCTACCAGAAAAATCTGACACGCCGATCACCTAAAGAAAACAAAGAACTCCCACTATTTTTGGTCTATAAACAACTGAGATGAGGTAAATATAAACGTTTTATATGTCGTCATATGGTTTGAGGCAGCAATGGGGATTATCTTGTCATTCCTTCATTCGACCTCAATCAAAAAACATTTTTTTCCCCCCACTTTCCTTAGATCCCTGCCTTACGGACGAAAGTTGGAATCAGCAGGCCACAATGCCAAGGAAAATTGGAAATCGGTATTGATGGTGCATTTAAAACAAAAAAAATATGGAATTTGATTTCCTCTTATTCCAGGTCTGGACCAGTCATAGACATATATTTGATGAAATATTTATTTTCGGACCCAATTGTCTGCATGAAAAAAAACAAATACTGTAAAAACTGCTGTTAAGTTGTACAGCCGTCATCCTGCTTCTCCATCCAGCCTTCCGCTGAATAACCTCTCTGTCCAGCCATCAATCTGGACAGACCCTGGACACCCTGGTGGTGTTTCAAAGTCCCACTGTACAAACATCTGACAGAAAATCCTCCAAAACGTTTCCATTGTTTCTTAAATATGGGGCAAAAACTGGCTGAGAAACCGGAGTATCTGAAAAGCATGGACCTTCTATGTAGAAGTCTGAAGGAATTCTAAGGAATGCAGACTTCTGTCAGTCTCTTCCTGCGGTGCCAGCTACACTCCTGTAGAAGTGAGCGACGAACATGGGGTCTTTCTCCTCCAGCATGTGCAGGAAATGATTCCTCTCCTCTTCCCCCCAGGACTCAAACCACTGGGTCCACAGCCGGAGCTGGCACTCAAAGATGTTGGGCAGTTTGTCTTTGACCTGTCACAAAGCAGCAGTTAAAAGTGTCATCTCAACAAAGCGCATGTTCACCTGTGACAGAGCAGGGAGTACCTGAAGGGTGCTGAGTGAGTCGAGGAGAGTGCACACTTTCCCCGGCACGGCTTTCCCAACGAGATCCTGCAGGAACCTCTCCTTCTGGGAGTCATTCCAGCCTTGGAACCAGCTCAGGACGCACCGCTGCTCCTGGAAGGTCACGTAGGAGATGGGCTCTGGTTGTCTGTCTTGACCCGCGCAGGACAGGTTCTCCAGGCTGGGAGGACTGGCCGCACCCCGGGGAGCTGATGGCAGCTCAAACTGGCCCGGAGAAGGCAGACCAGCCCCGCTGTTGCTCCGGTTAGCAGGGCTCGCTGCTCCTGCTGGTAGAGCTGTGGGATTATAGGAACCGCCGAGGACATTCGGGGCTGTAAACTGTTGGCCGTCAGCGGCCTGCCGCTGGTATGGACCTTGGCTGACCTGACTAAACCACGACATTTCTCAGAAAGTGTTTTCAACCAGAAAACAAAAAAAGTTTGCTGGAGTTTGAAACGCCAGCGGCGGAGAAACCCTCGCGCGTTTGTTTACTTGCGGCTAACGCAAGACCGCCGCTCGCGCGTTAATTTAAAGCCAGCATCACTTAACCCCAGCTGTTTTAATTATATATATTTTTAAAAAACGGCTTAATTTGAAGTAAACTACGTCATTCTGCTCACATTTAGAGACCTGTTATGTCTACTTAGCAGCAGTCGACTGGCTGCAAAAACACACAGGAAACGGAAACAGTTTAAAACCTCTTTGTGCACGGAAGTGAAGATTGCGCAAGATTTGCGCAAAAATGTCCATATCTACAAAAAGTAAAACATTGATGTAGATTTATAACGCACATGTACACAAATTTTGAAGTACGCAATGCGAATTGCGTGTTCTGTAAACTTTGTTTTTCTTTTAGGCGTTTTAATATTTATGAGAGGTGTTGTGTCGAAATGGGTTTCACCGTCAAAATGCGCTTTCTTAATGTCATAATGTTGCGTTCTGTGGCAAGCTTACGGCAACAGGCTTTATACGTCATGGCGCATTCAGGTACACTTCGTACAAGAGATTATCTGTTTCGAAAGAGATTTCAAATTATTTTATCACATTTGTTTTTCAATAAATACCAAAAACAGCCCTCTTCCATTGTACTGGAGGTCAGAACAATGCCACTGACCTCCATTTTATATGTTAAATATTTTTCTAAGTTAGGCGGATACCACAATAATAAACATACCTGCTCTCTTTTTAGGAGTTTTCAGAATTATGATGTGTCTAATTTGTCAACGAGAAAAAAAAGTCTTCTTTAATACAGACGTTTGTAGTCTGAAAGTTAGATTGCATGTCTTTTGTTCTCAAAATGTAATACTTATGTTTGCATTTTCATTTATTATTTGGGTTTTTTTAAATCACATTAATTTCGAAGTTATTTCGAGATTTACAGTTTTATGTACGACTCGACTTTAACGCACCACGGGGTTTGAACGCTGCTGTAAAACGCTGTGTAGAGGCGCATCCTGACTGGGGAGCGAGAATCGTCACAACACCGGGAAGTGAGCTGCGGTGACGCAGGGTGGAGGAAGGCGGCGCTCGGCGCACTCGCTGGGAACTGACTAGAGGAACGGAAAATGGCGGACCTCGAAGACGTTACGCTGGACGGGAGACCGCTCCAGTCCCTCCGTGTAGCGGACCTCAAAGCGGCTCTGGAGGAGAGGGGCCTGTCGAAAAGCGGACAGAAGAATGCTCTCATTAAAAGGCTTAAAGGGGTAAGGTTTACAGCGAAACGCTGGTGAATCCCGAGCTAGCGTCAACGATGAGACGGGCTGATGCTCTCCGTAGAGGGCCGACAACTGAGTGTCGTTACTGCCGAGCGGAGTGGAGTTATCGAGGCTGAGCCCAGCTGTTAAATGTCCGCTCGTTCCGCATACTTGCTCGTTGCGGTTCTGTCTGCACGGCCCCGCCGAACCCAATGCGTGCGCCGCAGTTCAGCCAACTTATTAGCCAAAGCTAAACTGTTTGTTGGTGTAATGTTGTGCAGTTAGCCTGTTAGCTTCCCCTCGCTAGCGCAGTGAAACGAGCGCTGGCCTGAGCTGCTGGCTCGCTCTTGTGTCCACTGCAAAATAAACCCGGTTTGGGCGCAGGGCTGCGCTCCCCGGGAGTCCTGTTTGCGCCACTTTGTTTACATTTCGACATTTTCCGCCATGAAACTCGGCGTCGGTCTCTGTCCCGTCAAACACCGCGGTGTGTGTACAATGTGCCCGATGAAATGCAGTAAATAATTAAGTGGTACACAAATGTCAGTGGCTGGCACGTCTGGCTTCTTGTTTATCCTATTTTAAATGTAATCAGCGCTTATTGACAACTACATGTTTTATTATGTTTACTTCAGGGCTTTATATCACTTGTTGCTACGTTATATCGGATTTTTTTTATTTTTGCTAAGAATCTTATGGTTGTAAAAAATACTTACTGTCTTTGACATTTATCAGATATTAGTTTGTATGTGTCTATTTGTGTTCATGTAATAATAATACCTATTTCATTCAGTTAGGTTACTTCTTACGTTGTGCATGTGGTTCATTATTATAGTATTGTAGAGCTCAATAATCATGGTTTTGATTAAGGTTTTTGAAGTAACACCCAGTGTCATTATGAAAATGTGTCCATAGGTTGACAGTTGCCGTATTTGTTTGGGTTGGGTCGGGTCCGTTACTTAAACCCAGCTTACTTGCTTCTGATAAGGAAACGTTAAGGTATCAACAGGTTTTCTGGTGGCTTACTGCACTTAGATTGATCAATAAACACCAGCAGATTCCACAACCGAGAAGGGCATTTTTACTTGCATGGCTTTTTAGAACAGTTTTCACGTTTTGCCAAAATACAGCAAAAAAAGCTCCAGATTTTTTGGAGGGATTACATGTGATATTCAAACACAAACCTGAGCTTAGGTCTAAAGTGAAAGAAATATGGCATGGTTATTATTTATTAAATGTTTTTTTTTTTTTCTTTTACAATATAAAAATATGTATTTGAAAAGTGTTATGTGTATGAAACCCCTGAATAAAGGCCGCTTATCTAATTGGTAGAGTCAACCAGGTTTGAACATGTCACTGGGCATTGTTCAGTCAGTCTTACCAAAATGAAAGCAGTATTGCACACCTAAAAGCCAATTAAGACACGACCTTGGACTGGGTCAGATGAGGGCAAGACCAAACTGTTTGGCTTATATTTAGAAAGCATTCTTGTCAGAAAAATAACAAGCATAAGAATACATAGCAGTCTGAACACATTACTACATAAGGGGCCAAGTTTTCAGATTTTACTTTGTGCAAGAAAAAAATTTAAATATTCTCTTCATTTACTTAATTATCCACTAATTTAAGTAGATTTATCACATAATATGCCTATAGGGCTCATGAAAAAATGTGGGTTTTAATTTGGTTACATGTAAAGTAGTGAGATTTATTTATTTTTTCTGCTGGTTATATTCTGTGTTCTCATCCCTTTTACAACAGGCTCTAATGCTGGAGAATTTGCAGAAGACCTCCACTCCACATGTCGGACTGCAGCCTAACTCTCAGGTAAATCTCAGAGGTGCTTTTATTGTCATTTCAAAGGCTGGGAGTCTTTTTAAGCGCCAATCTCTGATCTATAAATAACCGAATGAGTTTTAACACACTCCTTTAAATGTCTGCTAAAAGTACATTCGGTTGCCCCTGCGGGATTGCGCTTGATCATTTTTCATTTGTAATATCATATCTATATTTAGATTGGCGAGGAAATGAGCCAGAACAGTTTTATCAAGCAGTATCTGGCTAAGCAACAAGAGCTCCTGAGGCAGCGTCTGGAGAGAGAGGCCCGTGAAGCGTATGAAACTAACGGTGAGTGCTGTTAGAAATCCATCCACTGCTATTATTTATGACTCGCCTCGTTGGTCTGTTGGAAAGTTTGTCATTCTCTGTTTGTGAGCAGAGCAAGAGGGCCACACACAGGTTAACAACAGTACATCGTGCCCCCCTCCTGCCCAGGTTAGTAAGCTGCTTTTTTTATTTTTTTGTATTTTTAATTATTCCTTTTCTCATTAATGTCACTTTTTTTGGTTGTATGAGAAAACTTGTAGTTTTCTACAAGATATGCGCCTTGATTTCTTCCCATTTTGTGACATTCTGATCATAAACTGCAACTTAGGAGAGGGATTTTAGGATATATTACCACAAATTTGCACATAATGATGAAGTAGACAAAAAAAGGAAAATTGTTTTTCAGTAGAAAACTGAAAGATGTGGTGTCTGTTTATATTCAGCTCTCCTGAATCAGTACTTTGAATAACTAGCGTTTTGGGGTGTATCCTAGTTTCGCACATCTAGATATGCTGGTATTTTTGCCCATTGTTGCATTCAGATTGGCTTAAGATGAAAAATAAAATGCATTGAGAGTCTCTGGAGATAACAGAGACATTTTAAGGCTTGCCACATATTTCTTAATTGGAATTGGTCTGACTGTTGACCGGTTCATTCTCACACATGAACATGCTTTCATCTTAACCTCGACAGGGTATGTTCTGGTGTGTGCTGAGTTGGTCCGCTGGAACAGGAACCTCCACCCTCATCTGAAGTTTTTTTTTTTTCGTAGTTCAGAACAGGTTTCTTCTGTATTAAAATCTGTGTCAGTTTGATCAAATCTAGACCAGTTTTCTTGTCTCTGCTGAAGGAAAGCGTCCATGTAGGACAACAGCACAATGGGGAATGAGTGCTCAGATTGCTGTGCAGCGCTAATTTTCCATATTGCAACTTGCATATTAGCCAAAAACTTAAATTTTAGTTTCATCTGCGCATGTCACCTTTCACCAGATGTTTGCTGTGTCTACTTATTTTGAGGCAAATGTTAAATAGGACCTCTTGTGGCTTTTATTTTTTCCATTTTTTCATGAGGGTCACATATGTGGATTAAATAAGTAACATCAGTCCTATTATCAGACTTTTCCATCTGAGCTCTGGGTCTATCAAGATAACATTGACTTCTTGGTTGCTTCTGTGATCAATGCTCTCATTATACAGCCTGTTTATTTAGTTGTACAGCCATGTCTTGGTGCCGTATTCCTTGGATTTTCAGATGAGGGATTGAACTGTATAAAATGTTCAACTCTTGGGATACTGTTTTATGACCTTAACTAAGATTTAAACTTCTTCAAAACTTTCTTCCTGACCAGTCTCTTAATTGCTCTTCACAATATTGTGAAGAGCAACCCAAATTACATGGGAAAAGAGCAATTCTAAACCAGGGCTGGACAACATGGCCGAAAACAGTATGATGATAAGCATTTTATATCAGTCTATTGATAATTACTGATTTTTTTTTTTTGTAGTTTTAAATATTTTAAATACAGCCAAAATGGTGGCATGGTCTTTCCTGTTTTATCCACAGTCATCACTTCCAACTGTTGTTTTTTATTTTTAAGCAGTTATGAGGCACAGTAACAAAAACCTTAAAGTGCTGCTGCGCAAGTTACTCACCATGTTGCCGGGTAACCAAAAGCGAGATTTAGTCGGTGCCACCTGCTTTAATTAGCTAGCTGTGAGAGGTTGAGCAGCTAAAGTCTTTCCTTTGCCTACATCCCCCAGAATGCTGTGCAGTTCAGTGAATATTTGATATATTGCATATTCTATCCAACTATCTCTGGAGATATATATATATATATATATATATATATATATTATGTGTCTATTGTGACACATATTGTTTGATTTATTGTCTATATCAAGCCTTTGAGGTCTTCACAGTACAGCTGGATTTACACTCAGATGAAGGGACATTAATGACTTCTGTTCACTAACAAAGGAGTTTTGAAGGCAGACTGTTTCATTGTTGCTTGGTGGTGTTGCAGTAAAAGAGGTCTGACTGCATTTTAATGCCCCAATCTCAGATTGTTTATTTGGTAAAATCATGTATAATTTACTTTACACTCTAGCTATTGATTAAATAAATAATAATACAACTGCGTCTGTGTAAATACCATTCCAGCCACTATATTTCTAAGAGAGGTTATCATAATGAATTATGTTGCTCATCAGGAAGTCACACCAGCTGCTCAACATAAGCCCCCTGGGCCCTCGGATGGAGAGGGATTCTTTGGTTCAGTCAATGCAGGACAGGGGAACAGGAATCAGGAGGCAGACGTGTCCAGCCCCCCTGCTTCCGGCTCTATGACCATGCGAGCTCCTGCCTCGGAGCAGCGGTCAGAGCGAGGTTCTGCCTCCAGCGAAGTTGCAGGCGACAGCGACGACGACGACAGCGAGGAGGACGGAGACGACGATGAAGACTGGGGCAGCAGCGCCCCAAGAAGAAGCCTCCGAGAGCCGGCCAGAGTGCCCGCGGCGCGGTCCGGTGCAGCACGTCACCCACAGCCGCAGCAGCAGCACATTCCCCCCCTCTTGTCTCCTCAGCTCCGGCAGCCAACGCCTCCTCCTTCCCCACCTCCAGAGTTATCGTTCCCCTTACCTGACACCCCCAAACAGAGCCCACCGAGTCCCCCTGTCGCCGCGGCCAGGCACTCGCCCAGCTCTTCCAGCTCCGGCTCTTCCAGCAGCGGCAGTCGCAGTAGTAGCCCAGAGCCGCAGAGAAGTGCCGACCGTAAACCCGGTCCACTTACCCTTCTGGCACGTAAAATGGAGTCCGAGGGTGCCTTCTCTGGAGCAGGCTGGCATGGCCCTGATGGCGAAGGTGAAAGGCAAGACAGCAGTTCACCTTCACCGATGGCTTTTCCTGGCAAAGGGCCTCTAGATGGTTTGGGGTCCGCCGGAGTGATTCCAGGCACACATTCAGCCCACATCCAACTATCTGGGGGTTTACGCAAGGTCGCTGTAGCGGAGGAAAGAGAGAGGGAGCGGGCGATTGAGATGGAAAGACAGGAAAAGCAAAGACAACTTGAGCGGGCAGCAGAGGAAGAACGACAAAAAGCCATCGCCCTGGAACGGGAGAGAGAGAGGATTGAGCGCCAGCAAGCCTTAGAAAGAGAGGAGAGAGAAAAACGAGAGCGAGAGCTTGCTCTCGAAAAAGCGAGACGAGAGAGGGAAGAAGCGTTGGCTAGAGAGAGGGAGGAACGAGAGAGGGCAATGGAGCTAGAGCGGCAAAAAGAGCTCGAAAGACAGAGAGCTTTGGAGGAAGAACGTCTGCTGAAAGAGAGGAAGGAGAAGGAGAAACGGGAGCGAGAGGAAATGGAGAGAGCAATGGAGCGAGAAAGAGCCAAGGAGAGAGAGCGGCTAGAGAGAGAGAGAGCTCTGGAGGCTGAGCGAAGGGAGAAGGAAAGACTTGAGAGAGAGAGAGCTCTGGAGCAGGAAAGATTGGAGAGGGAAAGGATAGAAAGAGAAAAAGCTCTGGAGAAGGAGAGATTGGAAAAAGAAAGAATTGAGAGAGAGAAAGCTCTGGAGAAGGAGAGATTGGAAAAAGAAAGAATTGAGAGAGAGAAAGCTCTGGAGAAGGAGAGATTAGAGAAAGAAAGGATAGAAAGAGAGAAGGCTTTAGAGCAAGAACGATTGGAAAAAGAGAGAATAGAAAAAGAAAAAGCTTTAGAGCAGAAAAGATTGGAAAAAGAAAGAATAGAAAGAGAAAAAGCTCTAGAGCAAGTACGATTGGAGAAGGAAAGACTAGAAAAGGAAAGAATAGAGCATGAGAAAGCTCTCGAACAGGAACGATTGGAGAAGGAAAGAATAGAGCGTGAGAAAGCTGCCGAGTTGGAGAGGATTGAGAGAGAACAGGCCTTGGAGCAAGAAAGAATAGAAAAAGAAAAAGCGCTAGAGAAAGAAAAGAAGGAAAAAGAACGAGAGCAAGCATTGGAAAGAGAAAAAAGAGAGAGGGAGAAAAAAGAGCAGGCTGAGAGAGAGGCAGCTCTGGAACGGGAGAGGATGGAGAAAGCGCGAGCTGAGAAAGAAAGGAAAGAACAGATTGAGAGAGAAAAGGCCTTAGCATTGGAGAAACTAGAAAGAGCACAGGCCTTAGAGAAGGCCTTGGAGCAAGAACGAGCTCTGGAACAGGAGCGATTGGAGAAGCAGATGGTAGAGGAGCAACAGAAGAAGGCACTGCATCAAGAAAAAGAGAGAGATGCTAACCTTCTTCCTCCAAGTGGTAGCAGTGCCCCAGAGCAAGAAAATGTCCATGCCCCAGTGGCCCAGAGTGAATCCCAGCCCTCAGATTCTGGTTCCACACCTCTTTCTCCGCAATCATCATCTAAGAAGTTTCGCTTCCTTAGGGACTCCCCAGCTCGACCTCAGTCCGGTTCTATTGTCATCAAGCGGCCTCGTACATTTTCTGATACCCCCCAGCCTCGGGCATCACCCGTCACTTCACCGACTAGCGTGGGGGATCAAAGACCAGGAGGAACCCTGTCCTCCACCAACCAGGAAGACGCACAGATTCTGTCCAAGCAGGATGTTGGCGCCGTGTCTGTAGGCTCTACAGGGACTGGTTCCGACGGACTGAACACCAACCGCACTGCAGCCCACCCGGGTTCCAGAGAAGAAACATCTACATCTACGGTGGAGGCTACATTGCCAAAGACAGAAGAGTCTGTTGAGGGGAAGGATGAAAGGAAAGACTCTTCCATTTCTGAGGATAAAAGTGGCAGAGAGGCAAAGAAACAAGAGAAAAAAGCAAGACGAAGATCATCGTCAAACGATTCCTCTTCTGCAGATTCAGACTCTGGGTCTTCGTCGTCTCAGTCATCCAGCTCATCCTCATCTTCTCAAGATAAAGTGGTCTCCACCTCCAGGATTAGACGGGTAAGCCCTGCAAACTCCAATTTGTTCTTTTTGGACAGATAAATTATGTATGAAATAAGAATTTACATATAGTATAGGAACCCTCTCCTCCACCAACCAGGAAGACGCACAGATTCTGTCCAAGCAGGATGTTGGGGCCGTGTCTGTAGGCTCTACAGGGACTGGTTTGGCTATTGGGCATGACCCAGTGTTATATTCTCACAGTGTGACGGTTCTGTCAACAGGACCTTGGCAGCAACAACTGCTATCAAGCATTAGCAATGAGTGTTTCACTGTGTAGGGATGAAGACCAGACCAGATGTATTTTGTCAATTCTATATGAACTATTTTTCAACTCTTATGCTTTTTATTACAGGAGGGGAAACATAAAAGAGGCTCATCACCACTGCCAATGGAGGCAGCTGAGTCTGAGGATTCAAAGGCCTCCCATCCTGAAAAAGAGCTGCCTGTAGACCGGATTAACACCGCAGATGGAGACGTTCGCACTACGGTCAGTAGCATAATGAACCTTTATATAGTACTTGCTTTTTAAAATAACTCTTTATCTACTTGAGGGAACACTGGAAATATAATTTTCTGCCCCAGCTGACTGGAAAGTGATTTAATCTGTCTTTTTTGTACTTCTGTCTTTCTTTCCATCTCTGCATTTCTTTTTTTCGTTCTTTTTGTCTTGACATTATTTTGTCTTTCTTTTGTATTTTTCTCTTTTCCTTCTGCCCTCTGACTTTTTTCATTCTCTTTTGACCTTTTTCTTTCCTTCTTCCTCTCTTTCTTTCTACTTGTCTTTCTTTTTGCCTTTTTCTTATGCTTGATAAATGACATTTGCATCAAGTACTTCTGTCCGTTTTTTAAAAACATTTTACTCAGTGAAAAAAATGCTTTTATCATTGTTATGAATTTTATTTTACAGACAGAAACAGTAATTTATTTATTTCAATCTAATCCAGATTATATAAACGATACCAGTTAATTATTCATTATGTCAAGACACTGTAAAAGACAGTCGGATGCATTTCATGTCTGATGATTTTCAATTTATTTCCTAATCTTTCCAGGCGAATATTGTCAAACATTTACTGAAATCCATCAGTTAAGTCTGTTTCAGGTGTAAAATCAATGTTTGTAAAACCAGCACCGTTCAAAATAATTTTATTTACTTAATATAATTTTTTTGATGGTTCTTGAGCAATATATATTGAACAGGCATATGAATACCATAACATAGTTTTAATTACCACTTTCTGATAATTATTGAGTCGATAAGAAATAAGATTCATTAAATAAGTGTTCACTTCTTCCTGCTCCTTCTCAAGCAGAAACATAGTGACAAGCTAATTGTTTTGTTCTTGAATGTGTATACACGTTTTAAAAAAAAACTTGTTTGAAATAAATAAATGAAATGGAAAAAAAATATATCAAAATGATTAAAAAATATTTTTCATTTTATTAGTTTGATTATTACCTTATTTAAACACATTTGAAGAGATTATTCTAAATACTATTGATGGTAAATTGTAATATTGTATTCCTTTTAGTAAAACAAATGTTGGGAAGTTATGTTTTGTAAGGTAATGTTTTGGTTTTTTTTGGTAAAATTTATTAATTATAATTTAGGATGAAATCTTTCCCTTTCCCTATTTAGGAAGCTTCATTTTGAGCATGCAGTTTCATTTTAAAAAATATATGTTCTGCCTTTTTTAAATTACCAGAAACAAACGGATGCAAACAGGAACAGAAAACACAACGAGATGGAAGAAGAAGAAGAGGAGGAACAACAAAGGTCTGTTTAGTTGCTCTGGTTTTATAAGACATCGTTGCAGCTGTTCACACGCTAAAAACGAGTTTTATCTGTGTCACCTTGGGTTTATCCGGCTTCCTTTTAGTGGATCAGACACAACAAGCAGAAGCACCTTATCACGTCTCGCTTTAAAATATAATAGTCCACCTTTTAAAACCCCCACCAGCTGTTTATCTGAATTTGACGCAGTCATTTTTGAGGTCTGCATGAGAATAAGTATGTGATTTGTATTTCTAATCTTTACGCAGGCAGGAGAAAGAGGCTTCCACGGCGGATCCAGAAAAGTCCTCAGAGTCCAGTGAGGAGGTAAGACACCAATGGATGGATGGCAAAACTGTCAACAAATAGACACATTTCACTGTGAAACATTTCTTACAATTAGATACACAGATGTGCTTTGTGCTCAATTTTATTGATCAGTTAATTACAACCTTAAAATGTAAACTCACTGCTTCTGAAACAAGATGTTTTCTTACTTTGGTTGGCGTTCAAACTCCAGCTGATTGCTGTGATTGCACCTCCACTTCCATCTCCACCGGCCTAAAGAGTCAAAAAATTGAACAAAATTGAACTACAAAAGAGCGAAGATTGCCTTGTATTCATCAAGACGGCCTTCTGGAGCTATTAACCAGATTACAACTTTCAAAGAACAGGACAGCAGCTTCTTGATTATCCCCGTTTCATCTTGCGCCGCTTTGTTTTTCCAATCATTATGAGAAACACAAACAACTCTGTGTGTATCTCTCAGATGTTTCCTCTGCAGACTGGAACTGCGGCAACTTTAAAGGGATGCTTGGATTTTGTTTCATCTTTGAAACCACTAATGTTCTCTCTGGATTGCGTTTAGCTGGACTTTTATTGTTTTGTTTTTTTTTCTCATTTAGACTGAAGAACAACTTGCAGCTTAATATGGCTGAGGAGAACTGAACATTTAAGTTGCAGATTTTGTGAGCACAGGGACTATTTAAAGCATGGGTCTGGTTCCGATCGTCGTCCTTCCTGCTATTGGTGACGCATCAGAAGAACTCATGAAAACACACATTTCAGGCTCTTTATCCTAGAAGATAGTTGCACTTGTGCTTCACACTTCAGACTCAACATCTCAGACAGCACTGATTGGACACTTGTCCAATTAGGCAAGATGGGTCCAGTTGTGATTGGGCCGTTCCAGTACAGATCAGGTTGCAGTGACTCCAAGGAATAAGTGGATCTCACTCGGTGTCAAAATTCATAGTTGCTTTGAATTTTGGTTGTAATGTTGGCGAGAGAATCGACTGTGAAAAGTTTTTTTTTCTAAATTTATCTTTAAATTTTGGTAACGTCTGCTGTCATGGAAATATTCGGACCAGGGTCGCAAGTTATCGATTAATGAGGTAATCTAAAATTGACTGATTTTATCAGTGGACCAACGATTAAATCGTAAGCAACCATTTTCTTTAAAATCCAAGCTTTCTCTTGTGTCAAGAGGACTGACCGTCTTCCCATAACATAAAGGGCAACCATTTTTTTTTTTATATGATGAATTTTAAAAAATCTACTCTGAACAAAAAGAAAATTAGGGTTTTCTCACATCGTTAAACTTAAACACTAAAAAATATAAAAATATCTGTTCATTCATAATCAATGAACAGAGATATTCATACTGTATTGTCTGGTTGCTCTTGAAGGAATATTAAAAAGTCGCCTCATCAAGTGGATTAACTCACGACAGCCTTCAAACTCAGCCTTGCTCAATAATAGCATTTTGTTTTTTCCCCATCATGTTACAATTTTATCTGTTATCGTATCATTGCCTTCATACAAGTCGGCCATTTTTGGTTGAGCTCATGCAGCTCGGCTGAATGGGCGGTATTAAGGTTATAACTTAAGGAGTGTTTGTATTTAAAAACAAAACCACATTTTGCATCCAACACAGGACTGTTTTTATCCCGTCCTGAAATTTCCCCCACCGCCATCTTTATTCCTGTAATCAGCTGGTTCCAGCGGACCAGCGGGGCCCTCTGCTGGGTGGTGGCCAAACTACAACACTGAAAGAAGGCTTATTCGAAGTGAACATTGTTAGTTAATCGATTGGAACTCTTGTTAATCGAATAAGCCATTGATCGACAATTAATTATAAGTTAATTAATTGTTTGCCACCCTAACTGGACACGTTAATAAATCAAAGGTGTTGTGATTGGACACTAGCTTTGTCAATCGAATTAATAAATATATATATAGCCATCTTTTGCAAGGAATTTGAAAACATCTTTGCAGAGCAGTTTCTGTTTATCGTTTTAGTCCTTACTTTTACCCTCATACTTGCTGCTTTTTCTTTCCCCCAACCTGATCTTTGCTGCTACTCTCCATTTCCCATGTAATTTGGGTTATTTTTCTTATATATTGTTTTTGTTTTGTTGTTGTTTTTCAGACACCAAAGGCTTTCTCCGGACGCAAGATCTCCCTTGGCAGTGAGTACTTTCCTGGACTTTTAAGCTCTCATTTCTTACACAGTAGAGAAATGAGAGCTGGGTTTAGTTTTGTGCTTCTTTCTTCTGCAACACTTTATTTGTCGGGTTGTGAATAAGACTGTCATGACACCGTCATAAACATGACATAACACCAAAGTATTACTCATTAAACTTTAGCTTTAATAACATAAAGCTGCATAATTTTTAAAGTTTAATTAGTAATACTTTTATAACAAATTTATGTCAGACTATGATTTCTTGGTTAATGTCAAGTTGTCATAATAGACATTTTGAATAATGTCAACTTTGTATTAAAAGTGTCATGATTTACCTAATGACACTTTATGACAACAGTCATAAATATTCATGAAGACTTACTCATGTTCATGACAGGTGTTGTGTCATGTTTATGATAAGTTACATTGCTTGAATAATTTGTAAAGTATTTCATATAAAACAATACAAATTCTGAACTACACCTACTACCTCAATGAAACCAATGTTTATCTTTGGCATCTTGCTTGTATCTCTGTATATCTTGATGCACCAGGCAGCAAACAGTCTCCAGGCAATGCAGAGGCCGAACATGATTCGGGGGCCGTGGCAGGTCGCAAGAGGAGGTGGGGCTCCAGCACAGCCGTCACTGCCAAAAAACCTTCCATCAGCATCACCACCGAATCACTCAAGGTATTTGCAGTATTTTGTGTAAGGTTTTTCTGTTAATAATAGTTTGCAGTCTTGCAAAAGTTGACACATTTTGTTAAAATCTCAAACTTTATCGCATTTCATGTGATGAACTGACTGTAAAGTAGTGGATAATTGTAAAGTGGAAGTGAAATCATTCATGGTTTTCAATTTTACTATGGAAATGTGGTGTGCATTTGTATTTGATGCCCCTACATAAAATCTAGTGGAACGAGTTACCTTCAAAAGCCACTTAAATATTAAATATATTTAATGACGTATTGGTACAGTGTTTGTTGAAAAGCTTGACCTAAAACGCCTAATTCCAACGAGGTGTTTTCAAAATTTGAAAAATGTTTAATTTCAGTTTCTAGATCCTTGAAAGTGCCTTGTATTCAAACTAAATTGTGAAATAAAATGCAGTCTAACATTTGACTTCAAGCTTAAATTTAGAAAGAGTTACAGTTGAAGCCAGATATTTTCACACAGACAAATTTTTTTCTCACCGTCTGAAGTTACATCAGACTAAATTTCTCTTGTTTTAGTTCTGTTACAATTACACAAATTATTTTTATTTCCTAAATGTCAGAAATCTTTGAGAACATTTTTTTTAGAGATTTTGTTTGTCACTTTCTCTGTATATTGTAATTTGCCTTCGTGTGATTTGTTTGGATTGTTTCAGTGTAATGAATATTTATTATTATTGATCTCGGTAACTGAAATAAAGCCTGCTGTAAATTTTATACGTTAAATAACATTATTAAAAACATTTTTTAGTGTTTTGATTTGTTATCAGTTGGACATATAAGGTGTGTGTGAGAGAGAGACATTTCAAAGTATAAAATTTTGCCATATTCTGGTTCACCCTGACCCTGTTGTAGGATGTAGAATACTACCATGGGACATTATTAATGACAGTAAGAAACTATGCCAAAGCTGCTTTTTTTTTATTATCTTTTGTAACGTTTTGATTCCCAAAGTGTGGTGCTGGAAAAGTTTCAAACTTGCCTTGAAATTGCCTAACTTTCACTGTGGTAAAAGTGTACGAACCCTGCACTGAAATATATTAAACTTTACCAAATTTGCTCATATAACAAACCTCAGCTGTTGTAAAACCACAAAAAACAACAAAAGACCAATAACTGTGCTTCTCCCTTGGTTATTGTTAGTCCCTGATCCCAGACATCAGGCCGCCTGTCGGCCAGGAGGCTGTAGTGGTTCTACATCACGATGAAGCTGCTCTGTCTGGGACCGAGGATGAAGAGCGGGAGCGCTCCGACCAGGACCTTCAGATCCGACGCACCGTCACGCAGGTTATTCTGCAGCTGTTAACCTTTTAAAAACGGTGACTGGGAACGAGTCCATTCACGTTGCGATGCTGACCTCTGCTCTGTTTCCAGGTGGTGCCTGTCGAGGGCCAAGAGAACGGACAAAAAGAAGCGAAGAGAATGAGGCGGGAAGACTTTGAGGAAGACGATTCTCAGGTAGAAGGGGAAAGCGTAGCGGCCCACGAGGAGCAGATGGACACGACTCTCCCAGCAACTGCGGAAACCCAGTCGCCAACACTAGCAAGCCAAGATACTGAAACCAACACTGGTACAATAAGAAAGCCGCGTCTAATACCTATCCAAAGCTAAAAAAATGTAAACTTATGTTTTCTTTTTATTTATTGAAAAGATTAAACTGTGGAGTTCATAACATTTTTCCAGTGACACCCAGCGACACCCTCATTCGTCGCTCCATCAGCCAGCAGAAAACGGGCGTTTCCATCACTATCGACGACCCGGTTCGCACCGCCAGGCAGCCCTCGCCGCCTCGAGGCCAAGTCTCCAGCATCGTTCACATCTGGAACCTGGTGAGAAAACACTCCTGTCAGATTAAAGCTGGTATTTGCAGATATTTTAGGAAGCAAATCCAAACTAGGTGAGGTTGGAATGGTTTCTTCCAGCAGGTGGTGATCTCGGTCTGCTGTCAGCTGCCTGTTTGTGGAAAAATTAGCAGTTTTGAAAAGTGTGAAATTAGATTATTTATTATCAACATTAAGACAAGATTGAGGGGGGAAAACTTATATATTGTCTTTTATTCTATCTTGCGGTTTCTGAGAAATGAAATCATCATTCTATGATTCATACTTAGATAATGGCTGTTGCTGATTTATCACATCCCAATTTAATATTTGTCTGTTATAACAATTTAAATGAATGTGCAATATTATCTCAAAAAATATTAACTGTTATAAATGATTTCACACAATGATGAACTGAAACAGTCTTTTAGTTCATTTTTATTGTCATCTCCAAAAATCAGTGCTGGAAACGTTTGAACACTTACCTTGAAAGTGCTTGAAAAGTTCTCGAATTTTACGGTAACCCTCAACAAGCTAGTAAAATAACGTTTTGGGACATGTCCAGTTTGAACATTTATCGCGTCATGTTTTTAGTTTTTGGTCATAACCATTGTGTAACGTTTTCTCCAGGTAAGGCCGTTCACACTCGGCCAGCTGAAGGAGCTGCTGAGCAGAACCGGCACTCTGGTGGAGGACGGATTCTGGATCGACAAAATCAAGTCCCACTGTTATGTCACTGTAAGTTTTTACCCATATTTGTTTTCATCCTGCACATATTGAGCCTGATTATGGTTCTTGACAGTTTTATTGGGGTTTTTTTCCTGAATCTTTGTCCGTAGTACTCGAGTACGGAGGAGGCGGTCGCAACCAGGGCAGCTCTTCATGGAGTGAAATGGCCTCAGAGCAACCCGAAGGTTCTCAGAGTAGACTTCTGCCAGCAGGATGAGGTAAAAGTCGATTTAGTCGGTGTTTTGGGTTGCAGTGACTGAGTTTCCATTAATCAATTTGAATTAAGAAAATAAATTTGCTTGGTGGAAACACGGCAATTTCGGAAACATTTTGGTGTTGTGTTAGGATCAGGTGGTTTTTCAGTATCAAAATTGGCCTGTTTTCCAAACCTGCAAAGGAAAAACTTTTTCTTCGCATCACACGAGTCGTGATCAACAACCGGATGTTACTCCTGGCAGAATAGATGAAGGACACGACAGGAAGTGAGAGGAGGATGATGGCACTGCATTTTTTTATTTTTTTTTTATTTTTAGCACTAAACTTATTCACATGTGATTTTTTCACTGTTAGAAGAATATCGACGAAATCTTCAGCACATTTGTGATGGAAACGTGTCTCTCCGCTTCGTAGTTGGACTACCAGAAAAACTCCTCGGGAGCAGGCGACAGACCTGGAGGAGGAGAGGACACGGGACCCGCCGCCCCGGGACGCGGACGGACGTCGGGCCTGCCGTCGCTTCTCCCCGAGCGGGACCAGTGGGCGGAGCGCGAGCGGGAGATGGAGCGCAGAGAGCGGGCGCGGGCGGAGCGAGAATGGGACCGAGACAAGGTGAAGGAGTTTGGGAAACCCGGAGAGGAGAGGGAGGGTGGCCCGGGCAGGTCTCAGTCCAGAGAGAGACGGCGAAAAGAGAGCGGGAAGAGCAAGGAGAAGAAGATGGAAAAGAAAGGTGAGAGGAGGACGGCTCATGTCAGAGCCTTCAACCTGTACACGGTGTGGTAGATTATAAATTCTTGTTGACCTTCTGTTGTTGTTTTTCTCTCATAATAGCCGAGGATCCTCCTGCAAAGCTGCTGGACGACTTGTTCCGCAAAACTAAAGCGGTTCCCTGCATTTACTGGCTGCCCCTCACAGAGGAGCAGGTGAGAGACGCTCCACTGGCCAACTTTTACGCTGATTTTAAAGTTCTTTTTTCTTTTTGTTGCCTTTAGCGTATTTTGTTTGAACTTTAATGAACAACAAACAATTTTCATTATAAATATTTGAAAAGTGTGGCATTCTGATATTCCAAAATAAAACTCAGCCAATTGCTTTTTTTCTCTTGATCTGTTAACACGTAATAAATCCACAGCGAAAACACAAACTGACTAAATATTTTTGGTCTTGATTTTTAGTACATCAAGTAAGACAAAACTAACTTACAACTTTGCAGCAAGATATAGGAGCTTTTTTCAGTAAATAATTCCTTAATACTAATTTTAAAAAGTACTAGTTCCACTGACAGATCATACTTATAACAAGATATTTTTCCCATAAGTGAAATAATCTACCAGTGGGACTAATACTTTTTTAAAAAAAAATCAATGCTAAGGAAATATTGATTGATTAAATTACTTGTAAGTTAATTTTGTCTTATTTCACATGTACTAAGGTATTTGCTGTAGAAACTGGACTAAACATACTTGGTAAGATTTTGTGTTTTTTCAGTGAAGATAGTTTAGTCTTTAGATTTGTTGTAAGACTCACAGATTACTGAGTCATTGAATATACCTGGAAAATAAACGTCCAATTCTTTTTCTCTTTTTTTCATCTTTTCTTTTTTTAGTGCTATCACATATTTACTTATTAAAGGATACATTTCTCACACTACACTTCTCCTTTAAACGAGATTTTAGAACAAAATGTTCTGGACTTTTTCCAGTGCTTGTCAGTAAAAATAAACAGTAACTATGGGAAAGTTTTAAGGTGTATATTTGTAATTTAACGTTTCATGACTTCTTAAGTCACTTTACTGAGAAAAACGTATCTCATAATGAAACATTTTTCTAATCGTTTTTTTTTCTTTCCTCAACTTAGTTTCTTCAACGAGAAGCAGCTCGAGCGGAAGAGGTAAAGGAGCGCGAGGAACGGCGGAAAGAGCGTGAGAAAAGACGAAAAGAGGAAGTAGAGGAGGAGGAGAAAAAAAAGGAGGAAGAGCGCAAAGAGAGAACGAAAGCCGCGGGCACCTCCGCCGGAAACCGGAGCGAGGGTGAGAAGGACAAGAACCGAGAGCGGGAGAGGGACAGAGACCGAGGTCGAGACAGGGAGAGGGACAGAGACAGGGAGAGGGAGAGCGACAAACGCAGGGACGGGTACCGTAGAGCTGGGGGCGGCGGAGCGGGTTCGAGTCGGCGCTCACGCAGCCGGAGCGAACCGAGAGACAGGAGGCGCTGACGGGACTGCCATGGAGACAGCCGCTCCTGCATTTGCCTTTCACTACATGTACTTTGTTACAACAAAGACCCAACAGAGGACCAACTGATGTCATTTCCCATCTCTCAAAAGCGTCACTTTTTTGTTTTATTTTCAAAGCACATCTAAGACCACAGCCATGCTTACGGAGACCGTGATGTTTTGCAGTGTTGTTTTCAATCCGGTTGAGGTTTCATATCATTTCCTTTATGCCTTCGTTGATGTTTTCTGTCAGTTTTTCGTCCTGATCACGTAGCAGAACGGCACACTGGACAATTTCAAACTACTACAAAGTCAACTTTTCCAAAGTCTAGATGCTGATTATACGTTTGTTTTAAGCAGCAGTTGACTCCTCTGGGTTTCAGCATCCTGCAACTTGCTGAGGACTTCCTTTTTGTTGCATGTAGTGCAAAAGCTACGCTTTTTTTTTTTTTTTTTTTTTTGCCAGTTCTGCCTGAAGAGAAAATTTGTTGGTCTGCGCATTTGCTCACAGAAATCAGAAAATATCAGAAAAATCCCTGTTTGGCATTTTGTACAGACTTAAAATATCTGCAAAATCAAGTCTTTAAATAAGGCAGCTCTGGATTATTTTCGACTTAGTGTAAAAACTACTAAGACAATGCAGTGTTCCTGTTTCTCTGTTAAGAGCTGAGATCATTCTCTGTGGGGGAGAATCCGTCACGACTAACATGAGCTCGGATTATGTCCTCATTGAACCTCTTTCCATCTTTTCCTCCTCCCATCCAGTTCTCCTGTCAACACAGGCCTGAGAGAGGAGATCGCATTATATGTTTTCCCACCAATGGTTTTAATATTGTTTTTTTTTTTTTATCGTTATTTTATCATTTTAGTACAAAGATTTCATTTTGTTTTTAATTCTTTAAGTACGCCTATCAGTGGTGAATGTATAAATAATAAAAAAAAATTGAAGTTTGAAATTATTGTCAGATTTTTTTGTTCGGAGTAGTTGAGGATTATTTTTGGTTTCTTTTTTATTTATTTTTTTACAGATGAGGAATTTCGCATGTCAGATTTCTTCAGATTTTGTTTTTTATATCACACATCAAACTGGTTACATATTTCTTACCTGAGTAAGTAAGGAAGTAGTTTTCCAGTTATGGTTTTATTCAGTAAAAGTTATTTAAACCAACCTGGCCCTCTGTAAAGTAGTAATAGGCCCCTAAACCTAATGACTCATCTTTTAGTTTTGGTAACCATAAGCCTGAATAATCACTGGGTGTCAACTAAGCAAGTCTTGCCATGATGAGCATGTTTGGTGAAATAAGGTTGTTGGCATCAGCTAAATGCTTTAGTTTCTAAGTAAAGGTCCAATATAACAGTTTGACTCATGTGTTTCCCCATCAAATGTGATGCAATTTAAATTGTTTTTGGAAAGACATGGGCCCACATTGTGAGTCTCGGTCCTCTTTCAGAGTTCATATCTTAGCCTAAATATTTCTGCCTAGGAGTCCCAGCTTACTGCCACCAAGTAAGACCAGGGGGGGAAGTTATGACTATTCCAAGGGCCCCTGACCAACAGGGGGCGCTCCACAAATTTTTTTATTTTTTTTTTCGTTTATAAAAATTATTTTTAAAAATGGGGCCCTGTCAATTACAAAATTAATCATATTGTGTTTTCTAAAATAGTTTTTAGCCGTAAAAATTCAATGTGTTCCCTCCCAAACCAAAAGGCTCACATTTTCCCTGAACCCCCCTGGATCTGCATGAAATGGTTTCTTCCTGCCTGGAGCTTGTTCAGCAGCAGCCAGTGGAAAACAAGATCGACTGTGGCCTTTACTGTTAAGAATAATAATAAAGTCGGGTTTTCAAAAAATAGAGAGAGAGAAAAGGGTAAGGGTGTCAATTTATAACCCGGGTTTTCTCCGAGAGGTAAGTAGACTGTGAGATTATCGACCATTTAGCATAGTTAGCTTAGCTACAGGCTACCGTTAGCATCCATTTCACTAGCATTTAATGAATTAAGGAAAAAAAATACCAAAATATTCATATATTTAACTTGTCCCTGTACCTTTTACCGCTTAACAACAGATGAGGCAGCAGCAGCTCTAGTCCCTCCTGTCCTCTTCTAAATAAAATTAAAGCTTAAAAGTGACCAGATTTCCAAGACTAAAGACATTTCTCGCTCGGCGATAAACAAAAGGCACATTCATCAAACTAGAATTAAGAAACTGGGACAGTTACAGTTTACACGTTTATTAACATTTAAACATGAACAAACTAAATACCGCGCCATTCATATTTAGCGTGCGAAGGACAAATGAAACCATTTCTCCGTGTTCTGGTCACAACCAGAAAATCTAAATGATTTAATTGGCCCAACTGTAAGTAATTTAAATAGCTAGATAGTCTGACATGCGCAGTAAAGTGGCTCCTAACGTGACTTCTTACGTGAGGATATAACGCTGCTGTGCGGGCGGGTTTGATGCCTATGACGTGTGGACAGAAGTCATAGTCTTAGTCACAGTCTTTGTTTGCTCGTTTTTGTTTCCCTAAACGTCACTTTGCACTCTTCAAACCTGAGAAACAATCATGCCAAGTAGACAGTTCGCCATCCTTAGAGACTCAGACCGTCACCGTGGAAGCCCCAATCGCTGAGGTCGACCCGTTTTTCAGAAACCTCACCCCGAAGGAGAGGTTGGGACTGGCAAATGGAAACCCCGAACCCAGCACCGCCTATGCTCTGCAGGAGACCTTTGGAGACATCTTGGAGCTGTTTACATGCAACGTTCTGCTGAGTCTCCACAAGGAAAGTTGCACCATGAAGGACTTGAAGGCGGCCGTGGGCAACAAAGTTCCCGAAACCTTCGTTAGAGTCCTGGAGATCGACGAAGACATCGATACCGAGCACACAGAATTTAAACAGGCTGATTGGGCAATATCTGCTGGCTGGAATCTATCACAGCTTGGACTCAGGTGCTCCTACAACAGATCATGTTGAGCAAGCACCTTGTATGTCAATTGATGAAACCAACTTCATCATGCAGGGCCTTTTGGATAGATCGCGCTCATCTGTTGAGGAATTCAAGAAACCAGCAGACGGTAGAAATTGTAAGCCGAAATCTAAGACTTAAAGGCCTGACAGGGAAGATCAAGAGATTTTTCAGAAATTTCATTGGTAAACATTCATCGAAGGTGGCTCCAATGATCATCCAGGAACAACCAGAAACCTCTCTGACTGAAGACAAGCCAACGCTGAACATCCAGGTGGAAGATGGAAAAATGTCGGCAGGAGAAGCTTGTCTTGTAGAAAAACTTTCTGACATTAAAGGATGTGCAGCAGAGGCTCAGCCGGTCAAAGACAACAAGAAAACTACGACTATGACAGGCATTATTCCTCTAGAAGTCCAGGCAACCGCAGATCTACAGGAAGAGGAGCTTAAGGTTGATAAAATCTCACCTGCTGAGCCGTTCGTTCCTCGAGATGTTGCAGATGTGGAGAACTCTGTACCAGAGACTCAGTCAACCGAAGATTCACAGGAAATAGAAGGGAAGCCAAAGTTGGATGAAATATCACCCATAGAAGCCTTCTATCATCTGGAGATCTTGTTGATCTGGAAAACGAATCAGAACCGGAGTCCTGCTCTGATGATTCCCCATCTGCCTTCACTCCTCTGTGAAGGAAGCTCTGTGGGACAGTCAGATGTCGGCTTCCTCAGTGCTGGACGATGAAGGCAATGACGAACTAACAGATTCTCAAGTTTGTTCTGAAGATGAAAGAGATGAGCAGGTTTCACATCCACCTCGATTGACAGTTTCCCATCCAGTTCCAAATTTAAAACCTCCAGCAGAAAACCGTGAGGATTCCTGCTGAGCTGGAACTGGAACATTCAGAAACTGAGTCCATCAGTGAATCGGAGGAAGGCCAGTCTGAAGAGGTAGACATGAGAAAACGGCCATGAGAAGCCTGGTCAGAGATGTAATCCAGAGGATTATTGACTACCGTCGAGAAAATTATCATGCAATCTGTGATCGACTCTTTGCTCTTTGAGAAACTCTGGGCTGAAACCAAACCTAGAGTCTTCAAAATGAGCCCGGAAAAGATTATACGCCAGGGGAAGGCCATCTTCAAGGACCTGCTGAAGGAGTGCAACAAGGCAGAGAACACCCTCCTTCTCCTGGAGGTAGAGATGCCGATAATAGAGAGAAATGTCCTGACAACTATGGAAAACTGGCTTCAGCCTCTGTGGAATATGTTCAGCTCAATTAAAAAGGCTTTCAAGGAAGCGGTAGAAAACCTCCGAGTAGCTCATTTACATTTGACTGTAAATAAATTACAGCCAAATGTAAAGCCAGAAACTGAGGCTTTGCAATTGAAATTAGTATAGTTAGTTCATTTTAGATTTCCCATCGATTTTTCTTCTCTTTAAACTCTGCCAGTGTCCATTATGATGTTTTATATGGCAGCCTAGAGTTGTTAAGTCATTTTAAATTTGTTCATGTTTAGTAGTTAGGTCATTTTATATTTGTTCATGTTTAGTAGTTAGGTCATTTTAAATTTGTTCATGTTTGGTAGTTAGGTCATTTTATATTTGTTCATGTTTAGTAGTTAGGTCATTTTAAATTTGTTCATGTTTAGTAGTTAGGTTATTTTAAATTTGGACATGTTTAGTAGTTAGGTCATTTTANGGTCATTTTATATTTGTTCATGTTTAGTAGTTTGGTCATTTTATATTTGTTCATGTTTGGTAGTTAGGTCATTTTATGTTTGTTCATGTTTAGTAGTTTGGTCATTTTATATTTGTTCATGTTTAGGAGTTAGGTCATTTTATATTTGTTCATGTTTAGTAGTTAGGTCATTTTATGTTTGTTCATGTTTAGTAGTTAGGTCATTTTAAATTTGTTCATGTTTAGTAGTTAGGTCATTTTATAATTGTTTAGTAGTTAGGTCATTTTATATTTGTTCATGTTTAGGAGTTAGGTCATTTTATATTTGTTCATGTTTAGTAGTTTGGTCATTTTATATTTGTTCATGTTTGGTAGTTAGGTCATTTTATATTTGTTTAGTAGTTAGGTCATTTTAAATTTGTTCATGTTTAGTAGTTAGGTCATTTTAAATTTGTTCATGTTTAGTAGTTAGGTCATTTTAAATTTGGTCATGTTTAGTAGTTCATAATTCATAAAGAGCCCACTTTACTCAAATCTAACACTGTTGACTACTTTCAGGATTCTTTGGCCCAGATCCTTTTGGAATCACTTAAAGCATTGCTATCCAGGAAATATATTTCACATCCACTGGACTGGATCCAAACTTTGGCTTATCCAACTTTGAATGATTGGTTTTTAGCATGATCTTGTGGTTGCACAGCTTCTGTTTCAGTGATTTTGTGGTTACACCAGTCAGGCAGTAAGCAGGTCTGGTTGTGACCAGGTATGCTGAACAAAATCTGTTTATCACATGAAAATCTTGAATTAATTAGGGGTGAATTATTTATTTATTCCCACATAAGATTGGTTCAGTTTTGGGCAAGGTGTACCAGATATTATCCTGGGCTCCACAAGGGGTCAGTCATGCCACATTGGCAAAGTCAATCAGGACTTTCACACACGTCTGACCATGAAACATAAAAACAAAACTGACACCAAAACTACGGCAGCAGCAAACAAAGCCTCTTTTCCTTCACGTCCACAAAAGAAAAAGAAATTACCAGCAGTTTTTGGTTTCACCTTTATTCTCCTCTTGTGTTTTCCTCCCACCTGAAAACGTTTTAGTTTCTCTGCACTCCCACCATTTACTTTTTTCTCCTCCCTGCATTTATCCTCTTCCCAATTTATTCGCCTCTGTCCATCTCTCTGTTCTTGACGTTTATCCTGCAGCGCTCAGCAGTGCTTCTATGTAATTACAGCCCCACGGTCGCTGAGCCTGACATTTTTCTGGCCTGATGCAACTGCAGCTCTGTGTCTGGACTGTGCAAAGACCTTCAGCACCAGTATCTCTTGGCAGATGGAGACTGAAACGTTTTTGGTGGGGCAACCAAAGCTTGCATTGAAAAAAGAGGGGATAGTTTTCAACCAGGCAGATTGGAGTTTTAGGCATTTTCGGTTTTCTAATCTCATATCTTTATTTAAGTTATTGAAAGTAGGTGAAAGATACAAGGCAATCATTTGAAAATTTTGGCCTGACCTCATTTGATCCTTTGTCCCTTAACCCTGTTTCTAAAGGGGTAAGGTGTTCGCAATAGTTTCGGTCGTGTAGGGGGAGGTTGAAGGGTCACAACCTTCTTCACCTTTAAAACTAATATTTTTCATTTAAACTCTTGGATGCAAAGCAGAAAATTTTTATGTAAAGAAGCTTATAATTTCATATTTTTAGTAACACCCGCTCTAAACTCTATTGTAACATATCTAATAATGTAACACCACACATCACAGTGAAAGATATTTTGAAACTTTTACACAGCAATGTAAGTAAAAGATTAAAAAAAAAACTCTAAATGGCATTTCTCAATTTTAATTATTTTCCGTATATAGTAATCCATTGTCATCTAGTTTGATGTGCAGGATCTGTTTTTAACTTGTATAGGCAACAGCTTATACAGCCTTTTTTTTTTCTTAAAGGAGGTAGCGTTACATAAAATCAACTCATTTTTTTTTAGCTGCAAATTATGTTATTCCCTCATGAAAAATATACATGTTTGAGAAATCCTCTAGTTTCCTGTAGCAACCGTATAGGTGTGCTAAAATGAATATGTTGCTGAAAGGACAGTAGAGGAGCCATGTTGTGATGACTTCCTGAAGGCGGAGTTTCAGAAAGAGACAAAGGCCCCATTTCAAGACATTAAGTTACAAAGTAAAATTTCTTTCAAGTCGTGTTTGATATATTTAGCATTTTTGTAACAACTGGAGGTAAAATAGTTACTTGATTATGCTAAAAAAAAAAATTTAAATGGCACCATGTGCCTAGAAAGAAACATAATACTACCTCTTTAAAAACATTTTTTTTAAAAATGGATGCTGTGGGACTAGTTATTGTTATAAAATGACAAATAGAGGCAGATGCTTCGTGTTGGGCAATCGCATAAAGGTTTGATAAAAATGAATCAAATTTCAAGCTTTATGATCACAGTAAATGTTTTTAATATGCGCTTTTGATCTTGCGAGAGGGACACGAAACACCGTAGAAAGACTTTTTAGAACTTCTTACGTCAAAGAATGGCTAAACTCCCTTCACCTTAAAATAAGTCGTTAGATTTTGTTTTGCTGAAGAAATGACTTTCGCTGCTATATCAGCGATTAAAACTGCTCGTTACAGCTGAAGATTGACTCTTGCTTCAACTTAATTTGACGACTGGTGGTTCTGATCCTTCCCAGCTCGCTGGAAATCTCACACTTCCCAAGAAGCCTTGTTGACCTAAAGCAGTGTTTCTCAATTCCGGTCCTCACGCCCCCCTGCCCTACATGTTTTAGGTGTTTCCCTTATGCTACACACCTGGATTGAATATGTGGGTGATTAACAGGCTTCTGTAACACTTGATGATCATGCAATCATTTGAATCAGCTGTTCTGGAATAGAGGTACATCTAAAACATGCAGAGCAGGGGG